>JAJHJA010000558.1:0-69286 GCA_021202915.1 Heliconius himera
TCTAGCTTCTAGGACGGAAAGTGTCTTATTAGTTTTTTTGAAAACATTTTCATCACATGGTCATTTTTGTACAAGATACAGAAAAAACTTATCATAAACGCTTCTTTCTTTGAATTGCACTGATTTAAAAGCTTAATTCTTTCTGTGCTCTAAGGGAATCTATAGTGATCGATATTAACTTCAGCTTGTTACCTTCACGCAATCTTAAGTAATGCTCTTAACAAACAGACAGACAAACATACAACAATAATCTTATAAGGGTCGCATTTTTTCTTTTCAGGTACGAGCCGTAATTACCATATAAATAAATATTTCATTTTCTCGATTGGGGATCGAACCCACAACCAGTCGCTTTTACAGTCACACTTTAGCCTCTAAAAGTCCTGTTTTGTTTAAATATGGCGTCGGTGTAATATCAATCCCAAAGAGTATTTCCATCCCTCGAGGATAACTATCTGGGGTATAAGGAAACAGATCAGCCGAGTATATCAGTGTTCTTTGAAAGTTTACCCCTCCATAAATTTAAGGGGTAAGGTGGAAAATGAGAAAATGTTATTTTAGTGAAAATTTCTATTTGGATGTCAATGTAATATACAGAAAAAGTTTTGGGTTTATTTCTCACTCAGAAGAATGTCTTTGTTCAAGGTATTACCTTGAATAAAGACGTTCTTCATAGATATAAGAGATTTTATTATATTTTACATGTATGGAATTAATGTTTAATTTTAGTTAATGTAATAATTGAATTATACCATTGACTTTGAAAAGAGCAATTGTTGACTTTCTTCTCAGCAGAACTGCCTTCCGAATTGGTGGTAGTTTTTTTGTTTATATGTTCATTCGACAATTCAAAAGTTCTTATCTATCTATTGTTAGTTGTCTGTTAGTCTATTTGAATAAAGAATATTTTGAATTTGAATTTGAAATTTGAATATTTATTTCTTTACGTTCTGTTTAGACAAAGCGCAACGTCGAAAACCACCATTCGTGTATGGTGGTACTCAACCCCGCGCAGCTGTTTCTAAATGACAAAGAATGTGTAGGACGAGGATTTTTAATATGTTGGAAATGCTTAAAGTTATACATAGGTCGTGGTGGCATAGTGGCACAGCATCCTATCGTAAATGTGACGGTTGTTGATTTGATTTCCACTTGACGAAAAGAATTATTTTCATTTTCTTGTTCTGGGATCCGCCACTCAACGACAATTGGACCGTACATGGTGAATAAAAATTACGGACCATCTGTCTGTATAAAACTATTTATTATATTAGGAATAATACTATAAATATTGGTTATTTTATATACATTTTAAGTAATTAGATATTTATAATCGGTTTATAATAAACCTATTTAAATGAAACCTGCACTATGCATTCTATTTTTCTTGATACTTTATTAAATCCAATCCAATTTTATATTTAAGGTATTGTAATGTTAAAAATAAGTTTGTGGTCATATTATCAATTTGTTTTTGAATATTATACTAGTATCATGCCTTTATTCACTGTTTAAGAAACTCATTTAATTTGGTAATATCAAAAAAATATTAAAAAGCTGTTATGGCGCAGGAAAACGAGCAGAGCAGAGATGTAAACGTGACAGATTGTGGGATCAATTCCCACTCGAGCAAATGAAATATTTAATATTTTCATTAATTTTTCATTTCCTCGCTCTGGTAACAGAGGAAAAGGCGGGGTTGACTTCCGCCACTATAAATTGGGAAACGGAAATGTCGTAATGGGCACTGAATCTTAATGGGAACACTAGGTTCCCAGGTTCCTTTTGCCTACAATGCTATGTGCACGATACAGTGTGAAGCTAAAAAAAATAATGTACATATTTTTACTCTGAAAATTATTCTAAAATACGGAAAATTAAAAGCAAAAAGGCAACCTCTCTTTAAATGTTATTTCTTTGTAATTGTCTTTAAGTAGTACCTGATTTTTTTAAAAAATATTCTTAAAGCAAATGTTAAATAACAACAGTTGAAGTACTATTTTCATAGCTTTACTACAGCGCTTATACATATGAGTACGCGGTTTTGAGAGTCATAAGTTCAAATACTGTTCGGGGGGTTTTTTTTTAAATACATAAATCTATTTTTTCGGCTTTTTTCTTTCTATTTATTTCTTAATTTTATTCTTTATTGCTATCCTAGAACAGAATATACACAACACACTCCTACATACATACATATAATACATAAGCATACAAAGAGAGGTCATATAACATAATTTTTACATTTTTTTTTTTATTTTATTTTTTTTCTTTTGACATTACTATTTTGGAGGAGTTTACATCAGTCAACTAAACATCGAATGGGCTACCCTGGATATTGGACACATCGTTCTCCATACACCTTCCACTTCTTGAGACATTGTGTGTCAAGAGAGGGAGGAAAGTAACTCATTATCCCAAGCGAAAATCGAACCCACAACCATCGTGTTTACAGTCAGACAACCTTTTCATCTTCAGAGCCCTATATAAAACTGCCAAATCATAATTACACTTTATAACATTTACAAACTTCGTGTAATTAGTTAGTAAGTCACTTTACCCTCTTAAGGAAAATAATTTAAAGCCAGCTAGCTAGCTAGCTTTTCATGAAATTTTAAATTCTTATCAAAAAGTGTGAAGTGTTAACTTTTGAGAGGTCTTAATCGTTCCATTGAAATTATACATACTTTGCTCTGTGTTTTAATGGTCTTAACTTACTATATAATAGAGTGACTATAAAATTATAATTTTATGGGACACTCCGTTTTAAGCAGCTGAGCCATCTCATAAAAAATTATAGTAATATTAGTGAAGAGTTTATTTGGTAGAACGCGCTTATATCAGGAACTTCTGGTTTGGATTGAAAGAATATTTTTGTATCGCATAGTTCATTTATCGAGGAAGGATAAGGTTACATTACAAAATATTAACAGTCAGAGTTACCTCGAGTACTTAGACCTGTCATATACCATATACAATAGTATAACAACCAGCTCGCAACTTTGCTAGCTTGTACTACATAATTATTTATTGCCTTACCTGAATTACTTTCGTAATCTAATAGCGATTATCATTAACAGAGAAAACTACATTTAAATCAGCTAAACGGTTTATGAGATTAGCGTGCTCAAACACACAGACATTCAGACCAATGGATAAACATACAAACAGACAAAAGAAATAAAATTCATTGTTTTAAGTTTTATTACGTTGGTACTTGCCCTTAATAATAGATTTTTTAATTTTTTTATATACATACAGCAATGAATTACAATTTTGATTGATTTATTTTGATATTTACAACTTTTAGTTGTGTTTATTTGAGTATGGTACCAGACTTGCAGCTAAAAGCGTGCTATCAGCAGCTTTACGCTTCCGCGTAGTATGGAAGCCAGAGAGAACACTTCGTTCTTCAATTTCGTCCAAATTTGCCATTCGATGAATAGCGGATGTCAACGCCGCAATTGGTCTTGTGGCCAAAGAGAGTAAATGTATGTGTAAAATAACTAATTCTTCAGATTGAGAATCGCATCCACAACCGTCACGCTTGACGCAAACGATGTGCCACTGAACCACTTAGGTTCCGTTTCTTAATCAGAACATTACCCCTAAGATCGAACCCCGTAACCATTACGTTTACAGACAGATACTTCCATCTGTGCCATAAAAATCTGTACGTAAATTAACAAGAATGGTTGTCACACCAATTCCTTTCCACCAAAATTTGGAGTCAAGTAACCGTAAAATTACTGATCGTCAATCAAAACCACTGGGGCGTTATACGAAATATTTATTTCTTGTTACATAAAGATTAATTGTTTAAAAACAAGCCTATAGAAGCCCATTTGATGTGCCTCTAAGTAAATCTAAACTTAATATTGTACAGCTCAAGAATTTGGGTGGCCGGAAGCGCTAACCTCAGGAACTGCTGGTTCGAATTGAGATTTTTTTTAATATTGAATTGGCCATTTATCTATAAAGGCATCATTTTTGGATTTGGAAAAACATTGGCATTCTTTAAATGTATATTTGGATTATTTATATGTAAACACACAGTGGTTGTAGGTTCAAATCTACTCAAGGTTTCTATGTAATTTTAAATGTATACCTAATTATCGAAAAGTACATAGATGCACCAATCTGTGTAATCAAAGTTGCACTCTTCTTATTGTATAAATTTCTAATTTTACTAAAAAAAATGCTACCATTATATTTGTAAAAACGCGTCAAGAGTACCAAATATTAACTATTCAAATGAATTCTACTATACGTTTTTAGTTTACACAATCATCAACCAGAGGTAGTGGAATTAGTAATTCATTACTTTTAAGAGTACGTAAATTACATATAATCAGGATTGATCGTTGGATACTAGTTTCAGGAGTAAAATGGCTGCTTTGATAAAACCCAGTGTTAAATTTATTTAACCCTTTTAAACTTTCGTAGCAAGCTTTATAAAAATAAATGAATGGATGTGGTTTAAGTGAGATAATTTATAGTTAAAAACTGGTCAAACAAATACAATATTTTTTTTATTTTTTATTAGAGGGTTCAAACAAACCAATACTTCGGCTCTAAAATAATAGTAAAGATGAATGTATTTGTTATTCATGAACGTTGTAAACAACCTTTTCTAAAGCCGAAGCCTCTAGTATTTAAATATCAGTGTCGGTAAGATAGTTTATCTCAATATCAGGCTAAAATTAATAAAAAAATCCAGGCCTACGAACAACGACCTTAAGGCAATAAATAACTTTTGTAAGTTTTAAATCCTGTTTTTTGTTATATTCCCTCGTTGGGAAATCGAACCCATAATCATAGCGTTTATAGTCAAACACTGCCCCACTGCGTCACTCTAGCTTGCTTCGTATATTATAAATCCATTTAAAGGGCAAGTCTCACGCCTTCCTTCCCTCGTTGAAACTTGAACAAGTTGTTATCGCTTGTTTGACTTTTCAAAGGTTTTTGTTCGCGTTGAAAATTTCCTTACAAATTATTCACATAAGAAACAGATGTCACTAACTTTGCTTTGTATACTTTACGCATTTTAAATAAGTTATAATAAGATATAATTACGAGTCTATATTTATTATGTGATTGAGGCCAGTCGTGGCGCAGTGGCACGAAGTGTGACTGTAAAACCGACTGGTTGTGGGTTCGACCCCACTCGAGGAGATGAAATATTTACTTAAATTTACATTTCCACCTTCGTTCTGGTGTCAAGGCTAAGCGCGGCGTTGAGTTCTACCACTCAACACGCAGTGCCTCCAGAATTCGGCTGAAAGTGGGGAACGGAGTATCTTAACACGACAGTAGGTAATGTAGAAGAAATGTATAATGTTTTTATTTCCTCGTTCTGCTAAGAGTGCGAAGCGTGGCGTTGACGCCGCCACTTAACACGCAATGCCTCTTGAATTGCGCGGAATGTGGGGAACGGAAGTGTCTTAATGGAAATGGAATACTTTAACACTAGGTTCCCAGATACCCTATGCCTACTATGATATGTGTGGAATACAGTGTGAAGCTAAAACAAATATCGTTATTTTATCAGAGCGGAGAAATGAAAATAGTGAATTTCTCCGGATGAAGATCGTACCTACAACTACTACCGCACCTTAACAATACAATTTTGCTTTAACAATATTAAGAAAATTATGATTTTTTTCACCAAATTCTAAATACATAATTACAAGAAAGAGTAAAAAAATTTCAAGTCAAAGTTTTTTTTTCAGTCAAATAATTTAACGAACAATGGGTAAAGGGTGTTTTTTAATTGTAAAACAAAGGGTTCTTTCTGTACTTTCCATATATTTCTTGCAAAGTGCGAACATAAGTTTACTTAGTATTTTTTATTACTGATTTACTGACAGACATCGTACAAACAAAATTTCTGAACCTAGAAAATTTAAATTTAGCTTGTAAGTAGGTTAGAGTGTAGGGGAGCAGTAAAAGAGGATTTCTCTCTAAGAGAGGGAAAAAATGAGATTACCATTTTACGTCTATAAGCCACTTCTTGCACACTTGTGCCTCTGCGCCACGACTGATCTCAAATGGATGAGTAAGTGGGGGATAAGTGAATATCAATTATTTCTATAAGAAAAACGTGTATTTTACATTCACCCAAGGAATCCTAACGATTTAATTAACTAGATAATATATTTGATTTTTCTTTTTAAAAGATTATTTGATTAAACCTATTGTTTTGGTCTAAAGTTAAAAAAAGTACTGTTAAGATAATGAATGACCAACGTCCTTTGCTTAAGCTCAGTGACGAAAAATCTCGTCTTGTTTTTGTAAAAAAAATTAAAACTTTCTAAATTCCTTAGTGGTAAACGAAATGTCTTAAGGCTATCGTGGGGCAGGGGCACAAGCGTGCGGCCTTAAATGCGACGAAACGTAGCGTTAAGTTCCGCCACTCAACAGGCATCAGAAAATAAAATTATATAGTGACGTAAATACATTAAGACAAGTATATTCTGTTGTTCTTATATGTATCTGGCTGTATATGATTATTATGGGGTTGAATTCCATACAAGAAAATATATAGCATTACGCTGTATCACATGCAAGAGGATAGATAGGCGGGACCTTGTTTAAGAACAATCCAAACAAAACAAAACTTACCGAGGGTAAGGGAATCTTCAAATTAAAAATAAGTTTGGTCTTAACGATGTGGTTATGTTAGATTATAAACTAAAAATATTTCTACATAAGTGGAAATTAAATAAAATGTGATATTATATCATAATACTCTAAATACCTATTGTGATGGATAGAAAATAAAAAATAAGTCGATAAAAAGTAAATAGAAATTTAGCCTTATCTAGAATTCAAGTCCTAGAACCTCACAAGTTCCACTCATATGAGATATCCAAGCCACTTCAGTTCCAATATAAGCATATTGGAATGTCAATTTAAATGGATCCTTGACTCCCATACATATAAATTTGTCGTTAGTCCACCGGGCAACAAGCAACGTTGAACACGCACGTGTTTCCTCTGGTGCAAGAAAGTGCGGCGTTGAACTGCACCACTCAACATTGGCGGAACCTAACGCCGTGCTTCGTCTTGTTACCAGAACGAGGAAATGAAAACTTTAAATATTTCATTCCCCCAGTTGGAATCGAACCCACAATCGTCGCGTTTACAAACCGTCAGTTTACTGTGCGAGACCACGACAAGACGGCCTCAAATTACATATTACATAGTTCATATATATAAAGGCTTTTAGCTCGTGGCTTTCAAAACAAATGCACGATACCGACTTAATGTTAAATTACTAGATTTAAGCATTTAAAGTTATCTTTCTATTAAATAAAGAAACAGCTGACGTCAATCGTAGTGCAAGAGCACAAGCGTGCACAGTAAACAGGTAGTGGGTTCAATTTCCTACTCGAGGAAATAAAAAAAACAGCTTCATGCTGTATAACGTACAAAAATTGGTGATCTCGAGGTTTTTCTGAAGTTCAAGCTTAGCTTAGCCAGAGCCCTTACACCTGATATTTCACTTGAACTAGTGGCTTTTAATAATAAATTTTGCCCCCCTTTTAAAAGTAATATTGTTAGGATTTAACCACAAATGTATAGTTTTCAATTTTTACCTGAACTAGTACTACCTGTAGATGCTAGCTGTCCAATTTCTTAATTCTAGGTCAACCGGCAGTACCCTATTATTTTTGATTCCCTTTACAGTATCGAAATTCGCGTTTTTTGGTATCATAAATTATATATCTTTTTTAAGTAAATGTAGAAATATGATATTTCAGGAAATCATGGGGCCATAGATATTCAAACCATATACTCAAATATATAATGAATTTCAACTCCTTATCACCAAACATTCCTGATATAAAGGCTCTTGATAGAAAGACAGACAGATAAACACAGACAGACAGACAACAAAGTAATCTTATAAGGATTCCTTTTTTCCTTAAAAGGTACGGAACCAAAAAAAATTAGATATAAATGTATAATAAATAGCATTTACGGATTTTTTATATAAAACGAAAAAAATAATTTAAATTTTTAATTTATGTTTCAATTAATACAATAAAATATATATAATATTGAAAATGAAATTTAAAAATATACTTCATTTTTTTATTTTTCAATATCAATTGAGAAATAATGACTCGTGATATCGAATATTTTGTGACTTCAACATTCTTTAAAATAAAAAAAAAAAAAGCCTGATGATAATTTATTTAAATGAAAAATGTATCATAAGAGTATTTTATTTTCATATTAAAATTTCTGTTAAAATACTATTTTAAAATATCACATGCATCCTTAATATAAGGTTCTCTCCGTCAAGTCTGCTATTAAGTATAAAACTTAAATATATTTTTTACTTGACTAAGTATTCAGACCGACCACTTTCCACTCATTTTAGAGGCGTTGCGCGTTGTTCTGCGGAACACAACGCTGCGCGATCACCTATACAGTTATAAAGTACCTTCCTATGGTATATATGTGTTCCAAATTATATGCATTTGTTTTTATTTAAATAATATTTCATTAGATGACTTCAAGAAAGAGGAAAGGAGCATTTTTTTTTTAAAACTTATTTTAATTTGACGCTGGTCGTGGCGCAAGAGCAACAGCGACTGTAATCGTGACAAGTTGTGGATTCGATTCCCACTTAATTGAAATATTTAATAGTTTCATTTCCTCGTTCTGGTACAAGGCAAGGTGCGGCGTTGATTGTCCTAATAGGAAGAGAATGTCTTAACACTAGGTTTCCAGGTTCCTTCTGCTCACCCTGCCATGCGGGATACAGACTGCAGCTACAAAAAAATAAATAGCGCAGTGGAACACGGATCGTGTCTGTAAATACAACTGTGGGTTTAATCCGCACTCGCTATAATAAATTATTTTCATTTCACCTCACTGGTAAAACAAAGCGCGGCGTTTATTTCTGCTTCTCCACACACTGTGCCTCAAATTCGATTGGTAAGCAGAGAACGGAGTGCTTTAACACTAGGTTACTTCCAACTACTCTACTAGGCGTTGATAATATTATATGTTATAGCATCCTAAAGATATAATCAAAATCTTGTTCATACAAGGAATATTACGAAAGTGATGATTCCATATGATTTGCGATGTCAGTGTGCGATAACTTGCTTTAGGGCGTAAGTTTTTATTTATTTTTTATTTATTTCTTTATTTGTACACCACTTACATAAAATACACATAAAAAAAACAGAAAAGAAAACAAATGTACAAAAAGGTGGCCTTATGGCTAAGTAGCCATCTCTTCCAGACAACCTTTAGGGCGAAAAGAAACTGTTATAATATTAAGAAGGTGGGTGGTGGACGTAGTTAAAAAGTATATTAATAAACAATAAATGAATTTAGATATAAACAAAACAATATACTGATATATAGATATTTCTAATATAATACAATACATAGACTAATAAACAATATACATACATACATACAGTAAAATATATATAATACATACATATAAATATATACACACATAATACATATATAAAATAGATCCAATGTAGACAGTGATAATTCATGAAGTTGTCACAAAGTGATGACGTACAGCTTTTTTAAATGTCAGTAATGATTTTGCCTGACGAATATTATAGGGCAAACTGTTCCACAATTTTATAGCTTGCACTGTAAAAGATTGGTCAAAAAATTTAGACTTGTGTACAGGAAGACGCAACGTCAGGTTGCGTAACGGTCTAACTAAATTTCCTGGTGCACTAATGAATTCAAACTTATCCTTTAAGTAAGAGGGAGCAGTAGGACTAAATAACACACAGTACAAGAAGGCAAGAAGTCGTAAATTCCGGCGATGGCGTATAGGGAGCCACTTGAGCTTAGAGCGATACTCAGATACGTGATCATATTTACGGAGGCCGAATATGAATCGAATTGAAAGATTTTGAATTCGCTCAAGTTTGTTAAGTTGGTCCTCGGACAAATTAGTGAAGCTTGCATCTGCATAATCAAGAATTGGTAATAATAGAGAATTTGCTAGCATAATTTTGGTAGGAATTGGTAGAAAAGATTGTAGTCGTCGTAATGACTTCAGTGCAAAAAACGTTTTTTTGCTGATAATATTAATGTGCGACGACCAAGACAGAGTTTGGTCAAAATGAACACCAAGATTTTTTACGGTATCACAAAAAGGTATACATTTTCCGTCGTATATAACCCTTGGTATAACTGCCCAATCTATCTTGCGTATTATACCCTGACTACCTATAACAATTACTTGTGATTTAGCTGGATTAACATTAATACCATAAAAGTTACTCCATCTGAGGATGGCAGCAAGGTCATTGTTGAGGTCGTTGATTGCACTTGATAGGTCTTCTAGCTTACACTGTCGGTAAATTTGTAAATCGTCTGCATACATATGATAGAGAGAAGAAATATTCTGAGTAATTGAGTTAATAAAAATCGCGAAGAGCAAAGGAGAAAGCACACCACCTTGAGGTACCCCGGCGAGGACGTTGCACCAAGATGAGAATTTTTCATCTATACTGATGCGTTGCCGCCGCCCCTTGAGGTAACTATGAAACCAATCTATTACTGATGGAGATATGTTGAAGGAATATAAAAGTTTCAGCAATATATCATGATCAACGTTATTAAAAGCGTTGCTAAAATCCAAAAGTGTTAAGATAGTACATTTTTTATTATCCATACCCAGTCGAATGTCGTCAGTAACCTTAACTAACGCAGAAGTCGTACTATGACCTGTTCGGAAGCCGGATTGAAAAGGACTGAGAAGGGAATTGGTACTAAAGTACCGGCTCAATTGATTGTGGACTAATTTTTCAAGGATTTTAGATAGGAATGGAAGAATAGAAATAGGACGAAAATCAGAAGGAGTCTTTGGGTTTCCATTTTTTGGTAGGGGGATAACCTGAGCATTTTTCCAAATATCTGGAAATTTGCTACAAGATATGGAAAAATTTAAAATATGAACCAATATAGGACACACGATGTCAAGGATGGGGATAATCATATTACGACTTATGCAGTCATAACCGACGGCATTCGAGGCTATAGACTGTATATTCCTTTTAACATCACATTCAGTAAAAGATTTAAAATAAAAGTTTTTATTGGCGCTTTGGGAAAAAAAGATAGTCTAGTCTAGTATAAAGGCCAACGTGGCGTAGTGGGATAGTTATCTGCCTGTAAGCGTGATAATAGTGGGTTCAATTCCAGGAGAATAATTATAGTAAAATTATTCGTCTTCGTTCTGGTAATAAAGCGCTGCGTTGAGTTCCGTCGCTCAACACACGATGTCTCGAAAATTGGGCGAAGGGTGGGGAACTGAGTGTCTTGACCATACCCCTGCGAGCTATTTTCTTATGCGGGAAAAAGCGTGAAGCTGGTAAATGCATATACCTAATTATTAAAAATAGAAACAAAAAAATATATACTTAAGCAGTTACGTTATTATTACATAATATTTATAATAAAATATAGTACTCACAGTCGTGGCACAGGGACACAAAGTGTGACTGTAAAACCGACTGGTTGTGGGTTCGATCCCCATTCGAGGAGATGAAATATTTACTTAAATTTATATTTCCTTTTCTTTGCTCTTGTGTCGAGGACAAACGCGGCGTTGAGTTCTGCCACTCAACACGCAATGCCTCCAGAATACGGCAGAATGTGGGAAGCGGAGTGTCTTAACACTAGGTTCCCTCTGCCTATCCTGCAGTGTGCGGGATACAGCGTGAAGCTGATAAAAATTATACATAATGCTCATAAATATCAGGAGGCCAGAAGTTGGGCAGGGGCACAAAGTATGTCTGTAAATGCCAGTGGTTGTAGGTTCGATCTCCACTCGAGGAAATGAAATATTTATTTACATATATATGTTTTGATATCTAAGCTCGTGTGTCGAGGCAAAGAGCGGCGTTGAGTTCCGCCACTCAACATGCAGAGTCTACAGAATTAGGCAGAAAGTGAGAAACGGAGTGCCTTAACACTAGGTTCCCTCTAAATTCTTAATTTAATTTTATTTTTACTTATATATCAATACTGTAACAAATCAAATAATTTTGGACGTTAAAAAAAATATACTTTACTTCGAAGACTTTCTATAAAAGAGTCTTAAAGCTTTTAAAGTTCTGTGAAAAACCAGGTGAAATCTGTCTTTATTCTACGATTACGGTAAATAATGTGGACCGTTTATTTTGAAAGTAAAATAGGTCCATTTTTGAAAAAGAGAGAGATTCATGCTTGATAGAATGTATTTTTTTATGTATAGTTAAGAAGAGTTTAATTTTAAAAAATGTTTGGTATGCTAGTGTTAAGACACTCCGTTCCCCACTTTCTGCCAAATTCTGGAGGCATTGCGTGTTGAGTGGCAGAACACAACGCCGCACTAGTGGTTGGTAAATCATATAATCATTGATTTTAAAAGTTATGTGTGACTTTTCCTAATTTTCTTTTCAGCTTCACGCTATATATTTTTTACCAGGGTAGGCAGAAGAAACTTAGTGACTTTTTTTTTATAGTTTTAACTAAATACTACAGACACGTGATCCGAACTTTTTTTTAACTTTTTCATTTTTATCAGCTAATCAACAGTATATTTATCTGCCACTTAAACTAGGTTTATAACTACAGATAATTATCTAGATATTTAATTCCTAAGAAAGTCCAGGTATTTTGAAACTTAGTGTTAAAACACTACTCTTCCCACTTTCTGTCAAATTTTGGAGGCATTGCGTGTTAAGTGGCGGAACTCAACGTCGCGCTTTGTCTTATTGCGCAGATAGAGTAAATGAAAAATAAATAACTAAGTCCCTCAAAAAACATTACCGTCATATTCTAATAGAAAATATATTCCTAAAAACGCAATAATAAATGTATTTTCTAAGTGTGTTGCCGAAACCATAAGAAATCAGTTTTGTTATACTCCAAATTGAATTCCTTATTAAATTTCCCCGATATTTATGTTTTCCCGTTTCGGCCATCGTGCCACAAGAGGACATGCGTGCGACTGAAAACGCGACGGTTGTGGGTACGATTCCTGCTCTGAGGAATGAAATAATTTATATTTTCATTTCTTCGCCCGCTTTAATCAAACAACACTGTCATGCAATGCCTACAAAAATCGGCGGAGAATGGAAGACTCAAGTGTCTGAAAGTTATAAGGAGTGTCTTAACACTAAGTTGTACGGCATACAACGTAAAGCTAGAAAAAATCTATTTCAGAAATAGTATGTGTCAGAGATGATTTTTCTTAAAACCTACTTAAAAATGAAGGTATTGTTAACTTTTTTGGAAAATGTATAAAATTTTTAACGTTATTTATTTGAATACCCGCCCGTTCTTGTCAACTGACTAAGCGCTCTGACCACTAAACAAAACATTCTTATCAAACTACGTTGAAATACATAAGAATTTAAGTGATTAAATTAATTATAACAATAAATTTGTTAAATCTTATTTTTATTATTAACATGCTTTATAAGTGTGAAATAAAATTTTAAAAGTGTTGAAAATATTTGATAGCATTTTTTTATTATACCTTAAGAAAGTCTCAGAATACACGTCAGATTAATACATATATGTACATATACCGGTCTTAAGTGTGTAAACGGTGCAGGTTCAAATCCCGCTAGTATTTTTTTTAAATATAAAATCTAAGTAGTATAATGAAGTCGCAATGGGATCGTCCCATTATAAACGCCATGGGTTAGATTACTACTCTGGTAGGATAAAGTGCAGCGTTTAGTTCCGCTTCTCAACACGTAATGTCTCGAATTAGGGTGGGAAGTGGAGAAAAAAATTTAAAGGATACATCGTGAAGCTAAAATAAGACAATATAGATAGATACTCAAAATTAAAATTCAATCTTACATTGTAAAGTTACGATAATACATTTAAGTATAAAGCGCTGTCCAAACAAATTCTAATTCTATAACAAAAGTAAGTTATGTCAGTTAGAGAATATAGCCCCCGATTTATGTTAAAATATTCCACATGAAACTGTCACTTTACTTATAAAGTCCGCTAACGAATCTAAAGTTTAGATGCAATAAGCAACTTTGTTTTACTGTCCGGCTTGGTTAAAATATAAATATTTGGTTTACATCTAACAATATAAAAGAGGCCGTCGTGGCGCAGTGGAGCGTTTGTACGGACGGTTGTGTGTTCAATCTCTACTTGGAGGAATGCTCAGCTTCACGCTTTATCTTACACATAGCAGGGTAGGTAGTGGGAACCTTGGAACCTAGTCCTAAGATACTCCATTCACCATTCACTTTTACATCTAACTAATATATATAAAAAAGGCTGTCGTGGCGCAGTGGAACGTTTGACTGCATATGTGACGGTTGTGTGCTCGATCTCTACTTGGGAGAATGTTTAGTCTTCACGCTGTATCTTGCACATAGCAGGGTAGGCAATAGGAACATAGGAACCTAGTGATAAGATATTCCGTTCGTCATTTAGATACTTCCGTACTCGATATCACTAACTAGATTACAATACAACAATACGATTTATGTATGTATAAATCAGGGCTTTGTTTAATAGTTTTCGACGTACTCACATTTCATAAAATAACGTTTTCGTAGTTAAATTTACCTTTTATAAAAAGAGAGAAAGTGGCTCTTTCATGTGCGGATTGAAGAGCCACAGAGCATTATATGAAAAAGCCACGGCAATCTATCAAAGTAAATATTTCGGAACAATCTACGAAATTATTACTACCAAATATTTTTAATACAGGGGCTCAAAACTAGTATGTGACAATAAAGTGGTTGGGAGTTCGATCCCCACTCGAGAAATTGTTGTATGTATATATATATATTCATTTCTTCGCTCTGGTGCGCAAAGCGCCACTCAACACTCAATGTCTCGGGAATTCGTCAGAAAGTGGAAAATACTTGACACTAGTGTCGACGGTGGGCGTAAATAATAAACGAGTAGAGCCTCGGCCATGTCCTGGCCTTTGGTTCTAATCATATGTGAACACATGACACATGTACAAACACTCAGAAGCTCGGAGCAGTGCCTGGGACTTGCGACCACAGGTGTAGGCTTCAGGGTACCCTTTACTGTAACAAACACTCGCCTTCACTGCTCCAGCCCAATGTAATTACAAATAGGTGTTAACCACATTCATAATTACGATAATAATCGATTAACTAAATAATCAATTATCCGAATAGTCGAGGTTAGTCAGTGGCAGAGCACGAGTAGTGCTCCGAGCCACACCAGAGCCAAGACTGCCCGTACAATATCCGTGCGGTCTTTTATACGATCGCTAATAAATAAGTTGTAGGGTAGAATGAATAAGAATCGTGTTGCCAACACGGCCATCCTGCATGGTGCCCGCCCCGGGCACCCCACGAGTCGCGATAAATCACTGTAACAATAAACAGCAGTTGGTCGTGCGCCTAAATTATACTGTATCATAAAACAGTCCCATAATGGAATTTTGCTCATTTTATCATTCTTTACACTGAAATAATATACAACATGACCCAACTTAAAAGGAATATGCCGCACTTAGGAAACCTAAAGGGACTATGCCACACTTAGGAACCCAGAGTCATAGCTCAACACAACTTGGCCTTAAAGAGCATTTCACTCACTTAAGCGTACCAAGTTGTTAAAGTCGTCTTGCTCTTAAAGAGTATTTTTCTCACTTAAGAGTACCAAGATCAACTTTGAGCCCACATGTCAATATTCAAATGATATTATAAAATTATTGAGCAATATTCCAGATTATACTCTTAGTGTATATTTTATCACGGCTCGCTTAAATTCCAGTGGTTTCTTTCTGCTTGGTCAACCTGATCACACCAGTCTGGATCTGGATTGAATGAAGCAATATCACTCAGTCTTGGTCTTTGTGTTGTTGTAGTTGAATTACTAAATAAACCTGCAAGGAACTCATGATTAACTTGCATACTGGCCTGTTGTTGCTTAGACAGCGTCTCCACTCTCCAGAATATTAGCCAATGCCAAGAGTGTCTCCGAATTCCTTGGTATGTTTCTTCCTTCAGCGTGAGAGGATGAACCTGCTTGGTCCATCCCACTTCTGATGTCGACGGTGGGCGTAAATAATAAACGAGTAGAGCCTCGGCCATGTCCTGGCCTTTGGTTCTAATCATATGTGAACACATGACACATGTACAAACACTCAGAAGCTCGGAGCAGTGCCTGGGACTTGCGACCACAGGTGTAGGCTTCAGGGTACCCTTTACTGTAACAAACACTCGCCTTCACTGCTCCAGCCCAATGTAATTACAAATAGGTGTTAACCACATTCATAATTACGATAATAATCGATTAACTAAATAATCAATTATCCGAATAGTCGAGGTTAGTCAGTGGCAGAGCACGAGTAGTGCTCCGAGCCACACCAGAGCCAAGACTGCCCGTACAATATCCGTGCGGTCTTTTATACGATCGCTAATAAATAAGTTGTAGGGTAGAATGAATAAGAATCGTGTTGCCAACACGGCCATCCTGCATGGTGCCCGCCCCGGGCACCCCACGAGTCGCGATAAATCACTGTAACAATAAACAGCAGTTGGTCGTGCGCCTAAATTATACTGTATCATAAAACAGTCCCATAATGGAATTTTGCTCATTTTATCATTCTTTACACTGAAATAATATACAACATGACCCAACTTAAAAGGAATATGCCGCACTTAGGAAACCTAAAGGGACTATGCCACACTTAGGAACCCAGAGTCATAGCTCAACACAACTTGGCCTTAAAGAGCATTTCACTCACTTAAGCGTACCAAGTTGTTAAAGTCATCTTGCTCTTAAAGAGTATTTTTCTCACTTAAGAGTACCAAGATCAACTTTGAGCCCACATGTCAATATTCAAATGATATTATAAAATTATTGAGCAATATTCCAGATTATACTCTTAGTGTATATTTTATCACGGCTCGCTTAAATTCCAGTGGTTTCTTTCTGCTTGGTCAACCTGATCACACCAGTCTGGATCTGGATTGAATGAAGCAATATCACTCAGTCTTGGTCTTTGTGTTGTTGTAGTTGAATTACTAAATAAACCTGCAAGGAACTCATGATTAACTTGCATACTGGCCTGTTGTTGCTTAGACAGCGTCTCCACTCTCCAGAATATTAGCCAATGCCAAGAGTGTCTCCGAATTCCTTGGTATGTTTCTTCCTTCAGCGTGAGAGGATGAACCTGCTTGGTCCATCCCACTTCTGATGTCGACGGTGGGCGTAAATAATAAACGAGTAGAGCCTCGGCCATGTCCTGGCCTTTGGTTCTAATCATATGTGAACACATGACACATGTACAAACACTCAGAAGCTCGGAGCAGTGCCTGGGACTTGCGACCACAGGTGTAGGCTTCAGGGTACCCTTTACTGTAACAAACACTCGCCTTCACTGCTCCAGCCCAATGTAATTACAAATAGGTGTTAACCACATTCATAATTACGATAATAATCGATTAACTAAATAATCAATTATCCGAATAGTCGAGGTTAGTCAGTGGCAGAGCACGAGTAGTGCTCCGAGCCACACCAGAGCCAAGACTGCCCGTACAATATCCGTGCGGTCTTTTATACGATCGCTAATAAATAAGTTGTAGGGTAGAATGAATAAGAATCGTGTTAACACTAGGTGCCCAGACTCCCTCTACCTAGCTATGTGGGGATACAGCGTAAAGCGAAAATAAAAAAAAAACTTTTTAATCGAACCCACTACCTTTCATTTACTATGTACTGAACAAGTCTATGAATATTCCCTCCTAATAATTACTGTCAATCCCTCTTTATTTAGTCGAGAACTCGAAACTTCGAAATCTGAATCAAATTTAAATTGGCATTCATTAAATTACACGTTCACCAATCGAAAACTTTTGAATTGATTAAAAATTTATTAAATTTGTATTAATTTCTTGTGTTTTGTTATAAATTTTATTTCAATTAATGATTTATATAGAACACTTTATTTCAATTTTATTCTATTTTATAGGTTTACGCTGTATCCTGCACATAGCAGAGTAGGAAGACAGAATCTGGGAATCTAGTTAAGACACTCCGATGCGATTAAGACCGCTCCGCTCTCCACTTTACGCCGAATATAGCAGATTTGAAGCGAGTAATTTTGCTTGCGTGGGCTACTTAGAACGTAAAATAGCCTATTTAATTCTTACACAATTTTTAGGAAATTTCACTTTTTTCGTGTGCGTGTATAAAATTTCAAATATATTTAAAACTCTGTTTTTCCTTGTAAGAATTTCCGGAAATCCCATCTTATTTCTCTCCTACGAGGAAAATTAATATGAAAATTAAAATAAACATTTCGAATGGGAGTTGAATCCGCAAAATCGTGCTTACACTCAATTCATAATGTCTTTTAAATATCTGGAAAATTGTGAAAAATAATAAAATGATTCTCACTACCTACTGATTCATGAATTAGTAATATGATAAAACTTAAATTGATCTGATTGTAAATGTGACGATCGTGGATTTGATTCTCGGGAGGAATTAATTATTTACATTTTCTTTCTTTTCTAACAAGAAAAAGAGCAGTGTTGAGTTCCGTCACTTAACACGCAATGTCCCGAAAATTGGGCAAAAAGTTGGGAAACGGAGCGTCTTAACACTAAGACCCATCTTCCAAATGCGGGATACAGCGTGAAACTAAGATAAAAAACCAGAAATAAAACAGTTGAATACTTAATTCATTTACAGATTGCTTCCAGAATACTTCATGTTCAAGTCGTTCTCAAGTTCGCGCCAACAGTAATTGCCCTCAACGTCTCTTGACAACTTCTTCATTTGTACTTGGTATATTTATTATACGACAAGATTGTATTAGACGCTACGAGATTATGCAAGATTTTGCTTCTTTTTTATAGTTTCACGCTGTATCCCGCATGCAGCAGGGTAGGAATACGGAATTTAGTGTTATGACACTTCGTTCTCCATTTTTCTCAATTTTCTAAACGTTAAGTAAGCGTGAGGAATGGCGATACTCAACGCCACATTTTAGTATAGGAATCGATTACATAATGCACGCTAATTTTAACTTTTTGGTTAATTTTGTTGCAGGTCTCAGACACTGTCATGAGCTCCTCACCATATAACGCGATGGACACCAGATAGGTAAATCCATGGACTGATAAGTTATTTTTTTATATTACGAAATGAAGGATACGAAGATATACTATTATCTTTTTTTCTATTTTTATAATAAAGAAAGCAAATAGGAACCAAACCCTACAACAATAAAACAGAGTGTCATATACTCATAAGTTAATAGAGAAAAAAAAAATCATTTTTTTTTATGTAAAATCAAAGAAGAAACTCTGTAACACCATAATTCATTGAAAAAAAAACCAATACATCGTGAATAATAAACATATAACTACTGTACCATGAAGTTTGAGGCGTATTTAAGTAAAATTCTCATTTCAGAGAGATCGGTGTACTGATATTTTCATATTAAGCGGTTTTCGCTGACTTTTCAAACTCAAAAATATATAAAATCCACGATTGTTTTATCACAAAAACGTTCCGTATATATTTTTTTATTTGTAAGTAAAATAAAATCTTTACCTACTCACTAATATGTTTATTGACTAAAATGTACTAACGTGGCGTTAAGCTCCGCTACTCAACAAGCAGTCTTGAAATTTACCAAAATATCTTTAATGTATTTTCTTTGCTAAACAACATGCTTGACGCTTGAACAGAAGAGCTAAAGCCTCTTCGTGCGAAGTGGTGAGAGAAGCGTCTGTCCGATGTACGGCCAGCGCTGTAGGTTAAAATGAGAAAGAAGGAATCTGCCTGCGTATGCGTGAGAAAAAGAGAAGCCAGACAGACTGGCGCAGTTACGCGTTATGTAACGAAGTGTAAAAACCATCCCATAAGAAGTCAATTACTCCAAAAAAATATATTGTCAGCCCCCAATTTCATTAGTGCAAACTATAAAACGTAGAAATTAGTTTTTTCAGTTTTTTAGGTAATCCTCCCTTAGTGCATATTTATTTAAAATAGAATCCATACTAGCCTAGTTGGCAGAGGGAAGTGATATTAAGAAATTACTTTAACCACGTTCTACCCAACTTTCCAGACATGTTGAGATTGGCGGAACCTAACGCCGCGCTTCATCTTGTTCTCAGGGCCATCGCTTACCATTAACTTACAGTCATAAACAGTGTTGCTGCGCCAAAATGGCCTTTTATACATTAATAATAACAAAATATATAAATTTTCTTTAATTAACCTCTTACTAAATAGATTTCCTGTATAATTTCCCTACATTATTCCCACCAAGCAACCCTAAAACGGTTATTAATGTACCTGGCGGTGTGCCAGTTGAAGTCGTATCCTGAGATTAACGAATTAAATAATACGAATTAAACATGGCTCCTTAATTAAAACAATATTCATTTTTATTATATATGTTAAATAATTACCTTTTCTTTTATCCTTATTTTTCTCATAAACCTGATGCAATAGAAAAAAAATAGATAGAAACAGATGAAATTCAATGAAATTATATAATTAAAAAAATTAAAAAACATTTTTACTGTGCACTAAAAATTACAATTTAGTAGATACTGGTAACCTCTGAATGGCTCCAATATTGAGGTCCTGGATCCTTTAAGTATTAAGCATCGCGCTATATCGTATTATAATGTATTATAATAAGACCTAGAAGAATAATCAGATCTTGTCCACGATTCATTTATTCTTTGAATTTGAACCCGTAAACTTCGAAATAAAAAAGCGTGTTTTGAACAGCGTCTTACTAAATTAAAAATATAATTTTGAAAAGCGAATGTCATTATAATTACATACAGTCTTAAATAAATATTCATAGCAATATTGTAAAGAACAAAAAGTAAATATTTTTCATTCCTTTATTAGATACGAGATGGATTCACTCTAATGGGGGCACTTTGAAATATTTTTTATATTCTGAAATGAAATGAGCTATTACAGTGATGAAATTTGCAAATTCGTACATTTTTGGACGTTTTAAGTAAAATAAAATAAATAAATCAGCTTCACGGTGTATACTGCACACAGCAGGGTAGGCAGAGGGAACCTAATGTTAAGACACTCCGTTCCCCACTTTCTGCCGAATTCTGGAGGCATTGTGTGTTGAGTGACAGAACTCAACGCCGCGCTTTGCCTCGACACCAGAGCTAAAAAATAAAAATATTAATTCAAGTAAATATTTCATCTCTTCGAGTGGGCATCGAACCCACAACCAGTCGATTTTACAGTCACATTTTGTGCCGCTGCGCCACGGTTGGCCTTTAAGAAAAATGAGTATAAAAATATTTCGTCTTCTCTGACTTAACTTTCAATAGTCAAACCATTGCGGATATCATTGCGCAGCGGCATAGCGTCTAACTATAAACGCGGCGGTTTTGAGATCGATTCCTATTCGGGGAAAAAATATTATCATATAATCGTGCTGGTGAGTTGATATAACGCGGCGTTGAATTCCACCACTTAATACTCAATGTTTCGAAAATTGCGCAGTGCATGGGGAATGGAATGTTTTAACGCTATGTTCCTTTTTTTTCGAACTTGAGGTTAATAATGTGCTGCTACTACTAGTTTTTACAACCACCGGGTGGGTAGGGGAGAGGGTACTCTGTCCCTGGAAAAATTCAAGCACTATGTGGCTGCCTGTGAGGAAGGCAACGGCGGAATGGTCGTCCCCTGTGGGACTCGAACCTCGGCTTGCGGCCTTCGAGCGGACTACCCGGCTATATGCGGGATACAGGGGAAAAATAAAAAAAAAATGCCAAAGAAGTCTAAGTGCAATAATAAAATCGGACCGTCAAGATATAAGAGCTCTCGTTATGCTAAGCCGTTAAGCTAATAAATAACGTCGTGAACAGACGAGTGTGCCATTGCTTGAATAGTATGGTTTTTTGCACCTATCTACATATGTATGAAATGGTCATCTGTCTTATGTTTTGCTTGGCACAGTTGGCTTGTATTATAAACTAGACCCTACTCAAGGCTTTACACAAAAAAAAACGACAAAAATAATATAGTTTCAAGCTATATCATCCATATAGCAGGGGGGAGCGTAGTGTTAAGACACTCCGTTCCCGACTTACCTCCCAGTTTAGCAGATATGTGTGTTGAGTGGCGAAACAAAAGTTCCCTACAGAAATGCCTGGATAAATTTTGGTAAAACTTGAAATATTGCCTAAGTTGTAATATATATATTATATTATCCTATATAATAACTACTTATATCTCTATATACAAAAACTTCTTCATAAAAATCAAACCTGTGACCTCAGCTTGGTTGAGATAACGAATAACCTTATTATTAACAAAGTGTCACGTAATAGTGAGAATAATAATATTACATTAATCATTTAACAACAGCCTCTAGACGGTGTACGACGACGGCTACTTTAATTACAATGACAAACTAGTAATATAATATAATGAAAATTGATCATGTCTTTACTGCTGTTGACACTATCGTGACACAGTTCTTGAAAAGCTATAGTAGTGGGTTCAAATCCTGATAGTTCTCTTATTTTATTCGCCATAGAGTAATAGAAAAGAGCAATGATATATTTTTATTGCACTTATGACAGTCACTTGGGCCAGTCGTGGTGCAGGGGCACAAATGTGTGACTGTAGGATTGGTTGTAGATTCGATCCCCACTCGACGCAATTAAATATTTAATATTTTCATTTCTTCGCTCAGGTGTTGAGACAATCCGCGGCGTTAAGTTCCGCCACTCAACAGGCAATGCCTTCAGAATTCGGCGCAAAATGGGGACGGAGAGCCTTAACACTAGGTTCCTTCTGCCTAATTTGCTGTGTGCGGGATACAGCGTGGTAAAAACGAAACCCTTATAAGATCACTACTGAAGTGACTGTCTGTTAAGACCATTTCACGGAAATGTGTGGAGCTATTATAGGTGGAGATCCCATCGTTTAAAACTGTAGGGATTAGATTTTCTAATGAAACTTATATTTAAGAATGATACATGATAGTAGAATAGATTACACTAGGGTTGCCCAAAAACATCCTGCCGCAATCACCTTTAATTAATGTTTTTCGTAACTCGTTTTTGGAGAAAATTGCACTCATATGTTTTTTATGTGAATCGCACATCATTTGAAAGAAAATCGCATAAGGAATTGGAAAAACAATGGTTGCCAGCTCTCAGTCTGCCGCAAGTCCAAGGTTGCCTGGTTTAAAGAGGTTACTTAATGTGAATATTTGCACTCATGTGTTTTTTTAATGAATTATATATCAAATTAAAGCTTATTTTTTTGTCATCACTAAAACACATGGTTGCCTGGAAAATGGCTGCCGCAAGCAAAGGTTGCCATCATTCGAAATATTTTATTCTGATTCCGTTTGACTGAGAATAGACGATGAAATACGCGATTTGCCTTATGTTTTAAATTAAAATATTATATAATAGAAGGTCAATCTTAAAATTAATGTTTATTCTAGATATTTACCTGTTAAATGATGATTATAATCATATTAAGAACATACAAAAAACTATTTAAATATGAAATCATCCTTATTTTTCAAGTGAAATAATGAACCCATGATATTAAGTCTTTGCTAAATCTGTTTTCTAAATACTAATACTAATTTAAATTATCATTTTAAAACGACTAAATTATCTAATTAAATAAATGCTTACAAATATCAATCTATTATAAGGTATTAATTACATCATGTTTCCTTAAGATAATGAAGGGCGACAATTATTGCGTAAGTTTTTTTATTAATTAAGAAAATATGGAAAATAACATTTCAATATACTCTCTCTCTCTTTGTCCTCTGCTCGTATGATTTTTTTTTCTCGTTTTTTTTGATAACGGTTGCCGCAATCTTTTTTTTCTCACGCAACTTTTAAGAATTTGCATTGAAAGAAATATATATGATAGAATTATAATAAACAAAATTAATTTATCACAAATAAATTCTAAGAAATTTCGACAGTAATGCCGAATAATAAACGCTATTTAAGGTTTATGACCAGGAGTCGGCAAATATCAATTAGTTGTTTACTTTTTACTATAGATAAACATTTTGCGGTGGTATACAAAGCAATAAAAATGCAATAATTTTATTTTCGTAGATGTATTGTTTCTAAATACAATAACAGTGCAGATGGCCAAATGAGATGTTTTTGAACATATTACTTAGTTACTTACCTTTCGTTTTGGAGTGAAGACGTTTTTAGTTAACATGACAAAAATGAAGATCTGTTTTTTGTGCGAAAATGTGTGTGGAATTTAATAATGAGTCTGAAGTGTAAAATATGTTGTTGTTTCGCCAAAAAATGATTTTTATATACAGTAACATTTTCTTAAATAGTAACACAATGCACGGTTATCACTTGTTACAAAAAGTTCATTGTTGTAAAGAAATATATAAAGAAGAACCGCACTCGAGGAGATGAAATATTCACTTAAATTTATATTTCCATCTCTTCGTTCTGGTGTCGAAGCAAAGCGCGGCGTTGAGTTCTGCCATTCAACACGCAATGCCTCCAGAATTCGGCAGAGAGTGGGGAACGGAGTGTCTTAACACTAGGTTCCCTCTGCCTACCCTGCTGCATGCGGGATACAGCGTGAATTTGATTTGATTTTTATTTTTCAATTATTTTCTAATGCAAAACGTAAGTATAATTAATGTTTGATAAGTATAATTAAATTTAATGTTTAATATTATATATTTTTCTCTGAGGACGAAGAGAGAGCTTGAGAGTTTATAACGAGGTAATTTTCCATATTTTCTTGATTAATAAATAAAATATCTGCAATAATTGTCAACATACATTATATTATGAAAACATTATGTAATTAATACCTTATAATAGAACGATATTTGTAAACGTTTATTTAATACTAGTGGGCGCGCGCAGCTTCGCCCGCTTATTTGAATCCTTACGGGGTGAATTCTAAAAAACCATGAAACATGTGTTCAATGAAATATTTTTAGGAGTCTGAATTTCAAATATTATAAAAATCGGTGCCGATTAAAAAAAAAACCCATACAAACTTTCAGCCCCTATTTTATCCCTTTAGGGTTGAATTTTCTTAAAATCCCTTATTAGTGGATGTCCAGATTACGAAAAAAAACATCTGTCCAAATTTCACGTTTCTACCATCAGCGGCTGTGCGTGCGTCTTACCTCAGTCAGTCAGGTATTTGTTTTATATCTATAGATGATAATTTAGTCTTTTTAAAATAACGATTTAAACGAGTATTAATATCTAGAAAACAGATTTAACAAAGACTTAATATCATAGACTCATTATTTCAATGGAAAAATAAGGATGATTTCATGTTTAAATAGTTTTTTGTATGTACTTAATATGATTAAAATCATCATTTAACAGGTGAACAGTTAGAATAAATATTAATTTTAAGATTGACCTTCTATTTTATAATATTTTACTTTAAAACATAAGGCAAATCGCGTATTTCATTCTCAGTCAAACGGAATCAGAATAAAATATTTCGAATGATGGCAACCTTTGCTTGCGGCAGCCATTTTCCAGGCAACCATGTGTTTTAGTGATGACAAAAAAATAAGCTTTAATTTGATATATAATTCATTAAAAAAACACATGAGTGCAAATATTCACATTAAGTAACCTCTTTAAACCAGGCAACCTTGGACTTGCGGCAGACTGAGAGCTGGCAACCATTGTTTTTCCAATTCCTTATGCGATTTTCTTTCAAATGATGTGCGATTCACATAAAAAACATATGAGTGCAATTTTCTCCAAAAACGAGTTACGAAAAACATTAATTAAAGGTGATTGCGGCAGGATGTTTTTGGGCAACCCTAGTGTAATCTATTCTACTATCATGTATCATTCTTAAATATAAGTTTCATTAGAAAATCTAATCCCTACAGTTTTAAACGATGGGATCTTAGGCCATTAAGCTAATATTAAAGATTCAAATCTGTGGTCCCTTGAATCATAGAAAAAATACAGCTTCTAAGTCGATGTAATCAAAAGATACGTGCATCTGTAATGCATCGATCTTGCTGCATTTTTTATGAAATTCGTCGCGTAATCAAAACCTATAGTGCAGTTCCCGAGGACTACTTACAATACAAAGTAAGGAAAAAAATCTAGACGTGAAAATTTATAGGTATTTTATAGAATAAATGATTACAAACTTATATTTGTAATTTATTACGTGCATATACCCGCAAAATTAAGTTTGTCAATTTAAAAAAGCTGTACTTCCCGTTGAACTACAATTCTGAAATTGGTACGGAAGTCTGGGCGAGTCCGACTCGCACTTAACCGATTTTTTTATATAATTAAAATGTTTAATGTACTATTTATTTTTCTCCAATTATCTAAGTAATAGATTTCTGCACATTTAAGGAACGTACAGTTGAAAATAGAAAACTATCGAATCTTTATAATGTCGACAGTTTAATTAAATTTATAATTAAAATTTAACGACAGTTTAATAATTTAAAATTAATTCGATTCGATTCGAATACGTTTATTATATAAATCCTATTCGAATGGATAGCATTCTTTTATCATTGCCACTGTCCAAATCCTGCGCCTCTATCTCCTCTATCTGAGACTGTAGAGGAGGTTGTGTATGATTGTAAATAATGGGTCCACTTATGACCGCTTCTACACTAAGAAATAAAAACTTAGTAAATGTACCCTATTTTTAGGGTTCAATTCCTACTCAGAGTAATAAATTATTTTAATTTCCTCAATCTGGCGGAACTTAATTCCGCCACTTAACACTTAATGTTTCGATTTTAAGCAGAAAATGGCAAACGGAATCTCCTAATACTCTACTACCATATAGGAGAAAAAGCTATAAAAAACCTTATTATTTAAATTTTTATGGATTTTGTGTTGTGAGCAGTGAAAAAGTGTTTATAAATCATTTTGTTACGATGCTGAAGAAATTAAAATATTTCCTTTTTTCGAGTAGGAATAGAACCAATAGCCATCGCTTTTATAGTCACACGCTGTGCTATTACGCCTAGGAGCTTATGGAATCTACGCTTTCATCCTTGCGCAGGATGAAAAGTTAAAATTTTCATTTATAAGGTTTTCGTTGCAAAGCCAAAATACTTAGGATTAAAGCGGAGGTAGCCCAAAAAGGCTATGTATTCCACATAGCAAGTTTGAAAAGGTGTACAGCACACACGTACCTACCTACATAAGTGGGTAACAAATCGGCACATTTGGCTCCATAGCCGGCGTTGTTCTAATAATACCCTGTATTTGTCAAGTCACTTTACTTTTACCTTTGTGATATACGAATACAGCAATATATGGAGATGACTATATATATTTTTTAGATTTATTTAAGCTTTGTGTGTATAGACTGGTGGCCTCCGCGTGGCTTCGCCCGCTTGTACTATACAATTATTTATTTTCTCATCTCAATTTCTTTCGTGAACTGATAACATTATGATTTTAAAGACAATAGCCGCATACATTGATGACTAAAGTTCAATAAATCACTTATTTTATGAGAATATTGTCGCATGCAACTCTTTATATTGACATATCATCACACTCTTTATATTTTACAACCGATTAAAATAAAATCAACACTAAATGTTAAGGGAAGTTTGCCAAAATACAATAGAGGCAATTGTATTTAAATCGGTTAAGCCGTTTCTGAGATTAACGTGAACGCACAGGCAAACAGACACACAGACAAAAAAAATAAAAATTATTGTTTTGGGTTCTCTTACTATAAAAGCCCCCAATAACATTTTTTCTTATACATCTTCCATATACGGACACCGATCCGTTACGGTTTTATTATACGTATATAAGTATAGATGTTAAATATGTCAATTGTTCATATTAAATATATTTTGATGTCTGATGTTTCTAATTCTTTCGGGTTTCGTTAAATATAAAGCTAAACGTCGATTGGCTCTACAGCAGTGAGGCGTACTTCTTTCGCCTCGTCCACTGTCAACATCCAATACATACCCTCCGTGGGGTCCTCATGCTTGTTACGTGACCTAAGCCTATATATATATATATATATATATATATATATACATATATTTATAATTCTTCAAAATTGACAACTTAAAATACAACAACAACAACTTAAATTATACAGATATAAAATATTAAAAACGCCACATCCATTCATTTTGTACGTACTCCGGTTACGCGTGCACGCATTTTGTTAAATCGACCCGCGGCAATCACTCAGAGTAGATGGAGTATACACTTTTGTTTGATTTGAGCCTTAAAAAGTGCTGTGTAAGGGGACTTAAAAGGTTAGAATGAGTTAATATATTGGTGACGCTCCGGAATACTTCAGTTTTTTGGATGGATTGTAAATTTGATTTAAAAAATAAATTTCTTCATGTTTTATCCCGAATATAGTAGGGTAGGCAGAAGGAACCTAGTGTTAAGATACTCCGTTCTCCACTTTCCACTGAATTCTGGAGGCGTCGTAGTACAGTGGTACTCAACGCCGCGCTTAGCCTCGTTTTCGAACGAGGAAATGAGAATATTAAATATTTCATTTCCTCAAGTGGGGATCGAACCTACAACTTGTCACGTTTATAGTCGCACAGTTGTGACTGCCTTCTATTTTATCATACTTTTTTATTTTTATTATTTATTATATTCATTCAATTTTATCCGAAAATTAATAATTTTTGAACTATTCTTCTTTTTCAACAAATTTATAAAGTGTGTAAAGCATTTTACACTCAATTTAAATCATCTTCACTTTTAAACAAGTACATTTTTTTATTGTTACTGTCGAAATATTTACTAACGAGTTTGGCTTTGAATTGTACGGGAGTTCAGGAATATTTATTTTGGCAATAATTGATACTTGTGACTCTTCACATAAAGTAAAATATTCTCGGTTTTTGTAGAATTATTTTGATGAATGTTTTTATGTAGTGATGTATAGCGGTCGATCTGTTTGTTCGTCTCTCCGTCTGTCATCATTTTTCTCAAGATCGAGTGGAGGAGGACTTTGAGTATCAAGTGGCGATTAACTTTGTTTAACCAGAAAAAAGAAATACGTATTTATAAGCGGCTCTCAAGTCTGAGATCGATTTTGAGAATATTTTATAAATACGGGCCTCTTAGTGCTTCTGCCTATTCTGCTGTATACTAGGTGCTAAACTAATTGCTTATTAATTACAAATTTGAACAAATTTATTGCTAAAATGAAGGAATTCATATATTCCAAGTGAAAATGCACTACAAATCCAAGCAACGGACAATTCTACGTTTGTAACAGGAGCTCATCACAGGAAATCTGCATACATTTTCGAAATAATCCTTGGAATAGTACCCGCTATACTCTAATGAAAGCAAACACGTCTATCCAACCATTATTTCGATTGGGCTAATTGAAATTTTACTAAATCCCATTGTTCAATCGAATTTCTGCTCAAAAGTTTAAGTAAATGTTGAAATTGGACATATAATTTATGAAATTTTATTTAAATCTACATTTTATGGGATTTAAGAGTTAATGTAACCGTGATGGTTGTGGGTTTGATGCCTATTCGATGTAGTAATTATATAATATTTAAATTATGTTGGGAAAGATGTGAAAGGAGTGTCTTAAAAGTTACATTTAAACTCATTATTATAATCGAATATTTAATTTCTTTCAAATTCATATTTTTTTCTTATATCTAATATACACTTTAAATATATATTTTTAATAATTCTGATAAATTATTACTTAAAATGTACCTTTACTATACAGTGCATACTCTCGACTGGAATTTCAATTTATATAATATAATGAATATTATATATCATATTCATTATATTAATTGAATTGTAATTGGCCGGTAGCATAAAGAGGCCGTCGAGGCTGAGTAGAAGCGTGCGTTGTGGGTTCGATTCCCATTCAGGGAAAAATATATAATATTTTCATTTCGTCGCTCTGAGGAGAAGGAAGGTATCAGTATTATTATATTTGTTAGCTCCGAACTTTTGACTACGTGAACCGATTTCAATAATTCTTTTTTTATTTGAAAACTAGTTCTTCCCATGTAGTCCCATTTTAATCTGGTCCATTTTTGACAATAGTATCGATGAGAAAATCGTATAAGTGTAAAATTTGTGTATTAGATACGTGCGCAACAAATGGACGAATACCTCAATATCACGTCAACCGATTTAAATTATTTTTTTTTATTGGAAAAAATTAACTTCAAGGGTAGTTTGATGAGAGTTTGCTTTTAGTTATATTCTGATTATGGGATCAGGTTGAAATTGAAGAAGCGGTTTTTTTATTGGCTATAAACTATAATTTTAATTATCTCGTTCTGGTATTCAAAAGTGACTTTAAAAAATATAACTTTGAGTTCTGGCAAAAAAGAACAGTGTGTTTTAACACTAGGCTTTCTTTACCCATTCGACTATACGCGGGGAATGTATGATAATAAAATGCTGATAATGATAAATTGACTCCAAAGGAATCTATCAAGACGTACTCGTATGTATTTGACTAGCACAAATAAACACCTGCGTCCGACCCTTTTACGAATATATTATATTCAAGAAAGTAATAATGTTGTATATAGGTACGTATTCATAGAAATATATGCATATAATGAAAATTCCTAATGTAATGGCCAGTCATGGCGCAGATGCTACTGTAAGCGCAACAGGTTCTGGGTTCCATTTGGCTCACTTCGATAACGAGGCAAAGCGCGGCGTTTCGGTGGGAAGTGGAAAACGGAAGTATTTCAATAGGAATTGAGATTTGTAACACTAGGTTACCAGGTTTCCTCTGCTTATCACGCAATGTGCATGCAGGATGCAGCGTGAAGCTGAAATAAAATAAATGAATAAACATAATGTAATAATTGCCATAAATGCAAAGATAGCATTGAAGGAGATCTTTACCTAAGAAGGGGTACTTGCAAATTAACTAATGCTTAAAATTAATAAAAAAAATGAATTACACTTTTTTGTAAAACCTTAGCAAGAAATAATAATAAATTTATTTTTATTTTTCAATTTTATTATAAAAAAGTTTCATATTAATATCTCTTGATAAAAATTGGGCTTAGCGTGGGGAACGTAGTGTGTCAAAAATAGGTTTCCTATACCTATTCTGCTTATGTGAGATGCAGGGTGAATATAAAAAGAAAAAAAGGTTTATACGTAGTATGGTTATTTTTAACATCACATTATAAATGTTTAATATTTTGAGGCCAGTCGTGGCACAACGGCACAAAGTGTGACTGTAAAATTTACTGGTTGTGGGTTCGATCCCCACTCGAGGAGATGAAATATTTACTTAAATGTATATTTTGATTTCTTCGCTCTGGTGTCGAGGTTAAGCGTGGCGTTGAGTTCTGCCACTCAACACGCATTGCTTCAGAATTCGGCAGAAAGTGGGGCAAGCAGTGTCTTAACACTAAGTTCCCTCTGCATACACGGCAGTGTGCGGGATACAGCGTGAAGCTGATTTATTTTTTAAAAAGTCAAAATAAATATTTTTTTTTGTATATTTTCAGTTTGATCGTAATATTCTTCTAAACCCTTGACTATCAGTGAAAACCGCATTGAAATCTGTTGCATATTTTGAAAAATGAAATGTACCGTTTCGGTGGAAACGACTTTGTTTTATATACATGGTATAAAGAAAGTGCCACATAACTTTCGAATAGAGAATTCTACTGGATTCCTCCAAAGAGAGCACCATTCTGAAATAAAGCTGTTAAAATTTACATATAACTTAAATCACGATAACAAATGGCTGTGAGAAGTGAGAAGATTCTAAACGTTTTATACTTACTTCCATTCGCGTTCTGGTTTTGTACCACTACATATAAATTTTTTTTTTCAAAATATTTTAAAGACCTCTAGGTCTTTAAAATATTTTCGGCCTCTAGGCCGCTTGTAGTTTTGTTTACAAATGAATTTAATTATCAAATCTCCTTTTTTTCTCTTTCTTATAAAAATTTCAAGGAATCGTTTCTTAGGGATTCCCCTACACTTCAAAAGGAACTTATAAGCCAATTTCCAGCGTTGTACGTCGCATAGTTTCGGCTGTGCGTTGTCTGTTAGTCACTCAGTGAATGAGAAGTTTAATTTATATAGTAAGGACCCGCTAGCGGCTTCGCCCGCTTGAACTTCACTATAATTTATATACTAATCCGAATTACTTTTATATTCTAATAACATTATCACTTTAAATATCTATACATTTTTGTTCATTTAATTTAGAAATTCTTATTTTCAACAGGAATTTCAGCCAATCAATAAGATTGTACGTTGTAGCATTTTCAAAACTTTATATGGATATAACAAAAACAAAACACTTTATATTGATATAACTTTTTGTTTATGAACCGATTGAAATAAAATAAACGTTGACGAGTAATAAAGAAGGGAGAGACGGAAGTAAGACGCTAGCTAGACGTTTAAGTTATGTTTTTTTAAAATATCTACGAATTTCTTATACTGATCCGATTCGCTTTGGTCTACTATACTTATGTTTTTAATGTATTTAATTACTAGTATATAGCTTTAAATTTCTTAAATTGTACTGTGTTTATACTCTCTAATTGTCACTCATTCTCTTCCACTAGTTGACTGGAAGAGATATCTTATACAGTTAAGTCGACCTTTCTATACGATATATTTTTTATGTTTTTATGTCTTATAAAAGATACAAATCACCCTTCCTTGCCTGCTATAATACGCGGAATACAGCGTGAAGCTTAAAGAAACTTTATTGAGAAGATGTTTGCTTTACCAACTTAACTTTGAGTTAAAAACAAAAAAATTGTAACATTTTCAGTACTGCAATATCACATTTCAAATAAAAGTTTGTAATTCTGTTAGAACATTCGTTTAGAAATCAGAGTAGAGTCTGATTTTAGAATAACTTAAAAGTTATTTTTGTAGGTATCAAATTATTGAGGTCATCTGGGTGTAAAGTGACGGTGTGGGGTTTAATTCCCACTCGGAGGAATACAAGACAAAGCGCCGTTGAGTTCCACCACCCAACATGTGATATCTGGGGAGTCTCTTAAGCACTAGGGGTATATGCGTACATGAAATGTAAAACAGAGTAGACAGAGGAAACCTGGGGATCTAGTGTTAAAACACTCCATTCCTATTAAGATACTTTCATTCCCCACTTTCCCCACATTGAGTGTTGAGTGGCGGAACTCAACGCAGCGCTTTGCCTGGTTATACTCGAGCAAAGAAATAAAAATATTAAAACTCATCACGAAAGTGGGGAACGGAGTGTCTTAACACTAGGTTCCCTCTGCCTACTGCAGGATACAGCGTGAAGCTGAAAATTATTATACACAAGTTTCTTAAACGTTATTGGTATTGAGCATAAGTAGAGTAATTTCCCATCAGTCCCTAACCGACCTGCTACGAACTGAGTGTCGTAATAAGCCATGCCCTTGCTTAATGAATCTTGGTACACTCGGCTATAAATTTAAGTTGTATAGAAATCGAAGCCAAAGTTTAAAAAATATTTAAAAAAATATAAATATATTCTGACTGTAAGAATCACATGATGATCTTCAAATGGTTAAAATATTTTCTTGAATGGCTAAGAATATTTTTAATTAAGTTTTTTTCGAACAAATAACGTTAGATCGAAATGGACCATTTGGGAGCTAGGATACCACAAACAGACTTACAGATACACAGCTACTTTCCCTGGGACACCCTAATGAATACAGCGACAGCGATTTTATATCTTTACAATATCATTTATATACAAGTCTTCTTTTTATTTCGCGCTCTATCCTACACATATAATAAGAGACGCAGAAGGAATCTAGTATCAAAACTTTTCCTTACTCACTTTCCTCCCAATTTTCGAGACATTACGTGTTGAGTGGCAGATTAACACCGCGCATTGTCTTGTTACCAGAGCAAGGAAATGAAAATAATTTATTCCCTCGCATAAAAATCGAACCCAAAACCATCATGTTTTACAGTCAGTTACTATGACACAACTGCCTCTATAAGTAAATATAATTTAAAGCAAAATAAAATCTGTTACTTTCTAAGTATATACAGTATAGGGAAAATTTTGAAAGCAATTGAATTGATGATTTGTTCATGTTAAAATAACAAAATTAACTGTAATTAAATTAATTGTTAATTGTCACAATACAATTAAAAATATAGGTATATAATTATCAAAAATTAATATAAATCAATACACAGTTTTCTACATCACTATACCGAACTTAGCCATATATAACTAAATTACCGTATCGCTATCGAGCACAGAATAACCGCCTATCTCTTGAGAGCCTTAAATTTTCATGCAAATATGTCCAGGCCTGGCACAAGAGCCCAATTTTAAGCTTACTCTAAACGTAACGCAAATTCTATACTATACTATTATATATAAATATATAGGTACTATATGATATATTATATGAGTTGTTGTAGCGCAGTGGTACAGCATTTGATTATAAAAACGATGGTTGTAGGTTCAGAACCCCGGGGTAGTTAGCTACTTTTATTTCTCCACCCTGGCAGACACAACAGCGTTAAGTTCCTCCACTCATTACACAATATTTCATATGCAAAAAATGAGAAACGGATTTAGAAAAAGAACACTAGGTTCTTCCTCTGTCAAATTCGCTGTTGCGTGAAGTTTATTTTTTACAATTGTCGTTTAAAAACATGATATAATTTTAAACAGCATGAAGCTAGAAAATATTATATTTTATATTATTTTGTTTTTTACACACACACATTCACCGGCCATTCATCTCCCAAAATTTCCCATAAAATGATGAAAACTATAAACTGTAGAACATAAAAACGGCCATTACAAAAAGACATGGCTGGCTTTATCTGCCGCACCTGATATAAATGTTGACCTGACGAATTTTGATGTGGGTCACATGTTTTAACCCTCAACGTTCACCCTTAGATTTGAAATATTTAGAAATATATTATAGTGACTACTGGCTTGCATATAAATTTAAAGAAAGGTCGTCGTGGCTTATTGGGGTAGCGTCGTACTGTATACGCAAAAGTAGTGGGTTCGATTTAAACTTGGGGGAAATAATTATTATCATTTTATTGCTTTAGAAACAAGATAAAGCACGGCGTTTGAGCTCCGCTGCTCAAAATTGGACAGAAAGTGGTGAACGGAGCGGGTTAACACTAGGGTTCCTCTGCTTATAAACAATAATCACAAATTGTTACCCAAAGCTTTATAAAAAAATAACTAAATTTTTATATTTATAAGACGATTAGAAAATATATATATCTCTCCGTTTTTCATTCTCTTTTTGATAAACCAGTATTTGACAAATATTTTGCGGCCAGTCGTAACGCGACAGGTTTTGGTGTCGATTCCCTACCTTGACATATGCCTAACCTAAGTTTGGGATACAGCGCGTGAAGTTAAAAAAAATATAAATATAAATAAATATACTAGAAATATAAACATTCCTCCCAATATATCGAAGTAACAACCATGGCTTATATAGAGAAACTCTTGTCCACTGTGCATTAAGGGCGTCAACAACTCACGTTAAAACCACGAAACGGCCACATATATAACTGGATAACACTAAGCACTTAGTTTTCCATTGAACTGAAATCCTGTATGCGGTACTGTAAATTTATATACAGTATACCTAGATTTTATTGAGTTACGTAGGATTTCAAATTATTTATTTGGCGGAAATCGCAATTAACAATTATTTAATAATCAGCTTCATGCAATATTCCTCACGCAGTAGGGTAGGCAGCGGGAACCTAGTGTTAAGACACTCCGTTCCCCAGTTTCCATCGAATTTTTCGAGGCGGAGTTTTTACTTTTACTTTGGTACCAGAGCGAAAATAAGGAAATATTAATATAATTATTAAAATAATTATTTACCTCGAGTAGGGATCGAACCCACAACCGTTGTGTTTGTGCCCCTGTGTCACGTCGGCCTCAACAATTAATTATACATTAATTAATAGTTCCACCGCGAATAACAATCGATCTTTTGTTAATTGTGAATTCTGTACAAACTAATTATCAGTTTTAATATTTTAACACATATAAATTCACAATTCGAAAATTTCTTATTTTGACAAATAAAAACCTAGTGTCAAATCACTTCTTTCTCCAGAATTCGTGACATTGCGTGCTTAGTGGCAGAACTTAACGCCGCACGCCTCGCCAGGCACTTTATGTATATATTTTTTTATATTCTATTCTATATTATATACTTTATTTTTAATATTTACTTTTTTATATAATTAAAACAACGTGTAGTACAAGTTTGTAGCTGTCATAAAGCGGCTAATACCGCCTTTCATAAAAATCACTCATCTGTGTTTATTGCGTGTATCGATTGAGCGCTGTTTTACGTTTGCGTCTCGAATATTTACTATTTTGATGTGGATGATCTATTGTAAAACTCAATTTACAAACATATGCCAATAGTCAATTACAATAACATAAAAAAAGAATCAGCAAAAAATATATAACTAATAATAAATAAATGAGGCCAGTCGTGGCACAGGCGCACAAGGTGTGACTGTAAAACCGACTGGTTGTGGGTTCGATCCCCACTCGAGGAGATGAAATATTTACTTAAATTTATATTTCCATTTCTTAGCCCTGGTGTCGAGGACAAGCGCGGCGTTGAATTCTGCCACTCAACACGCAATGCCTCCAGAATTCCGCAGAAAGTGGGGAACGGAGTGTCTTAACACTAGGTTCCCTCTGCCTACCCTGCAGTGTGCGGGATACAGCGTGAAGCTAAGAAAAATAAAAAATAAATAATGCATTTAATATTTCTTATTTATTTATTTAAATTCACAAGAGCAAAAAAAAACTATCTGTGTATGTATATGCAACTGAAAAATTCTTTATTGTAGGATTCTTTGAAGAGACACTATCCAGTTTTAAAATTTTAATTAAATATATTAGATATAGGCGTCAAAACCTTTTTTTTTCACAAAACTAGCATTTATTTTTTTAATGTTGGCATTCCATTGAATTCTTTACAAAATGACATAACAGTTTTTCTAAGAACAGATCAAAATCTTTTTAAACATTTTTATAAAGTGTTAATCCACACTTAGGAAAGAAAAATACTTATTTAGAAAACGTATAAAAATTTGAACTTACCGGGACACGAACCCGCGCCTCCTGGAAACCGACCATCGGTTTTTTAAATAAGTACATATAAAAATCGTCTACTGTTGATTTGTGACAAACATGTTTCCTTTTGGAAAGCTATTTAAAATTGGATTATTTATTTTTTACTAGGGCTCGCTTGCGGCTTCACCCGTTTGTACCTATTATTATTTATTTTATCTTTTGATTTACTTTCATTATCGAATTATATTATAATTAAATATATTATATTACATTTAAAAAAGACAATATCGAAACGTATCGCGACAAATGGTTAACATTGATAGCTAAAATTTCAGCCAATTCAATGCAACACTTGTTATAGTAATTAGTTACGTTTAAACCTATATATATATCTGCAAAGATTTTGTATTAAATTGTAATAGTTTTAGTTAATATTGTAGTGATATTTATTTCTATAAATGTATGAAGTGTTATGGAAGAGCGAGGCCTCCTTACACAAGTACTAGTGTTTTACTAGTAACTTACTAGGTTGGTCTCATTACTTCACATGTAGCTAAAGAAAATGTGAAACTGAAATAAATATATATTTTTTTTTTTATAGTTAGTAATATTGTCTCATGTATTTCTTTATATTAGCATAACTTCTTTTATTTATGAACGATTGAAATAAAACATTTTTAAAGTGTTATTCCACACTTAGGAAAGAAAAATACTTATTTAAAAAACGTATAAAAATTTGAACGTAGTGGGATTCGATCCCGCGCTTCCTGGAAACCGACCGGGAGCCGACCTGGTCGGTTTCCAGGAGGCGAGGTATCGAATCCCGCTACGTTCAAATTTTTATACGTTTTCTAAATAAGTATTTGAAATAAAACTGTTAAAGGAGATTTTCCAAACTTCTATATCTTTCATGAATAGACAGCGTCAGCGGCAGTTTTACAATATATAGTAACTATATATTTGTTATATATTTTTATGCTGATGCTATTTTTTGCTATGACGTTTACAGAGTAATAAATGGTAAACTGCGTACAAACATATTGTAATTATACATATTTTTATGTGTTTGTAAGTTCAGTTTCAAATTAGATGGTATCTTCAGGCATCACGCATTTTCTCGCATGCAGCGTTGGCAGAGAGAACCTAGTGGTCTGAAGCCTCGTTCCACACTTCCCGCCCATCTTTGGTAACTAGAGAAAGCGCGGCGTTGAGTTCCGCTACGCAACATGTAATGTCTCGCTCTCACGCGGAAAATGATTAACAGAGTATCTTACCAATAGGTTCCCTCTGTCTGCCTTACTGTAAGTGGGGCACAACGTGAAGCTTTTCTTTATTTTATAAGAAAAAACATAAAAGCGTAAAGGTGTAATGGAAAGCCGATGAAGGACATATTTACTCTAAATTAGTTACGAACCCACAAGCGTCGCGTTTACGGTCAGTTTATTCTCACTGAGCCACGACAGCGTTATTAATAAATGACGACAACAATACTGCTTAATCTGAACTCTTAACAGATTGTGGGTCGTTTCGGGGACAATATTTATGGCGGCCATTACCAGAATTATCCTAAGGAGCTTCCCGTCTTGCGGTGATGCAGAACGAAGATGTATGATTATTTATACGTTTCGATATCCGAATGTGAGGAAAAGAAATAATATTATCTATATAGAAGTACGGGGTACATCGTGAAGCTAAAACAGAATTATATATTCTAAATAATGTATATAAGAATTAAAATCATTTTTGTAGCTTCACACTGTATACCGCACATAGCAAGGTAGGCAGAGGAAACCTGGAAACCTAATGTTAAGACATTCCATTCCCTTTAAGACACTTCCGTTCCCCACTTTCGAACTTTACCTCTAATTTTTGAAAAAATCAGGAGATAAAATCAATATTTATAAAAAATCTTTTCGCTTATATTGACATATTATCCTAGAAAAATGGGGGAACGGATATGTCTTAATGGGAACGGAGTGTATTTACTCTAGGTCCCCATAGTTCCTGAGATTTAGCTTAAAATCTCAGTTAACTGCAAGGACGTATTAATAGAGGAGACCAGGTGAGCCGTTCCCACCCCAGGATAGTCTAGTATACACTCCAGAAATATTAGTAATAAAATACCCTGAAAAAAATTAAACAGATTTTGAATAGTGGAATGGACAGTAAGCTACCTATTTTTAGCTATACATTATTTACATACATTCTTTGTAGCCAGAATCGAACCCACAACGATCAATTATTTTTCTTCACTCTGGTGTCGAGGTAATGCACGGCGTTGAGTTCCGCCACTCCAATGATGACGTTTCTATATAGTCAAACTAATAGGTATTTCATCTTTAAAAAATATCAAATTGAGACTTAAAAATTGAAGTACCTAAATCTTATTATAATAAAATAGAATAGGTATTCTCCAAACGTGATAAAATAAAAATATTTCGAAGCTATATTCTAAATAACATATTTTATAACCCATATTTTATGAGTTACATCAACGTTTTAAGATTTTATGTTGAAAAATCTACCAATATTAATTATACTTTTGCTGTGTCTCATAAATTTTGTTATTTATTTTTGCTATTAGTGTTTAGACATTCCGTACCAAATAAAATACTTCCAGCACTCAACAAGCAATGCTTAAAGAATTCAGCGGAGAGCGGGTAAAGGGAGTGCCTTAACATTAGGTCTCCAGGTTCCTTCTACCGACACTGCTATTTACGGGATACATTGTGAAACTAAAACAGAAAAGAAACATATAATTATAGTTAATTTCATACATAATAAGTTCTACGTTCGCAAACTTAAGTTTAACAACTTTTATAAGTTGTACTTCTCGTTGACCTACAATTCTAAAGTTAGTACAGAACCCTCGATATGTGTTTTATTTTATATGATATGAGTGTGAGATAAGTTTTTTTAGCTTTCACGCTGTATCCCACAAATAGCAAAGTAGATAGAAGGAACATAGTGTTAAGATACTCCGTTCTCCTTGCATCGCCCTAATTTCAAGATACAATCTTTGTCCTTTTTATCAATAGCGTCAAATATCAAATTCCAGTCTGGAAGCCAGATTCTATCTGTCTATCTTAGAATACAGAATATGCAATGAATAGATAAATGAAGTATATTTTTACGTTTTTTATTGGATTAAAAAAAATCAATTTTATTTCAATTTTATAGCTTTTACAAAAATCACAATTTGCAGAAAATTAAGAGGCCAATGTTTTCTCGCAGGGAACCCTTGATAGTCGTTTAAACCTATAATTGGGTTAATGACGCGTTGAAATCGATGAAATTACCATACATTTTTGGATCCTGTATCTTTGCTCATCTGTTACATTGAAAGGGTAGGAAGTATAATTATATTTTTTTATCGTCTACTTTATCATAAAAATAACCATCGTTAAGGTCGTCGTGGTGCAGTGACTTCTAATAGGGGAAATATATTACGTATTGATTAATTTATTTCAAAACTTATAATACCAACAAAATTATTAAAATCTAGACTTAAAGCAATCAGGTATGTGAGAAAGGGAAGGATAGTGTAAAGGAAATTAAGGATATGGAGTCATTTAAGTTGAATCCTATGCTCTGTACTGTGGTCTATTTTGTTAATGACAATATAATTGGAATGGTAATATTTTACAGATAATCCGACTTGTTAGGAAGAAACTGAGATAAATCTGGGTCCATGGGTCTCTGGGTCTGGGCAAGGGATATCTTAGTTTTTACAGGAATGAGTTTTTCTCCATCTTCTCAAAGGACAAATCACAGAAAAAAAATCTACTAACCTTAGATACGTGGGGCGATTAACTGTAAGCCCCAAATTTTTGACCGAGTTATAGAACTCCAATTGAGTCCTACCAAACACAATAGAAGATAGAAATGACATTAGGCTTCTTGATAGTTGCTGACGCTATCAAAAAGAACGGTCTGAGACTTACCCGCACTAATCGATAATATAAATCTTTAGCTCCTCGTGCTAAGATTGCAGATTGAAGATTGGTGATGAGCAAAGCTATAGCACTATGGATATCATTGATAGGTAGGCGATTACGTAGATTTGTAAATCGTCAGTATAGAGATGAAAGAAGTATATAATCGAAAGGGGAGAGAATTATAAACTGTTCTGTAAACGTTGCCCACACATAGCAGGGCGGGCATATATAGAGCACTTGGAAGCTTAGTGTTAAGACACTCCATTTACATTAAGACATTTCCGTTCCCCACTTTCCATTGATGGCATATATTATTTACATTGTAAATGTCGAAAACTTAATTAAAAATGGGGAACGGAGTGTCTCAACCGCGCTTCCTCTATCTACCCTGGATACAGCGTCAATATTTTTAATTTTTTTATGTATAATTCCACACTTGGGAAAGAAAAATCCAAGGAAACGATATGTATTTAACATAAATACTCAGTTCAATAGTTGTAACAAGCGCATTAGAATTTTGACGTATGTAGCTTGATGAGAACATGTAGTTTAATGGTTAGCACGCTTGAACGGTTTCTGAGAGTCACTGGTTCAAATTCCACTTTCTTCAAATTTGTAAACGTTTTATAAAAAAATATACGGCATGAAGTTAAATCAAAAAGTGTCAAAAGTTAAGTGGCAGTACTCATTGCCGCGCTTTGTCTCGACACCAGAGCGAAGAAATGGGAATATATATTCAAATAAATATTTTCTCGAGTGGGGACCGAAGAAACAACCAGCCACGTTTACAGTCACACTTTGTGCCATGAACTTAAAAAAAGAAATAAAACGTCATCAAAATGTAACATGAAAACACGAGAAAATACGTTTATAGAAAAATATCCTATTTTAAATAAACATTTTAAATTGGGATAGAACTCAAATCCCAATTAACATACACATACACAGAAAATAAATATACATATCTAAATCAATACCCATTATATATAGTATCAGTCTAGGGCAGGATAAATTCAACTTGTGCCTTGATCACGTCCATTGTATGGCAACGACGTCAGTAAGTCATGATATGCATACTACATTCCAACAAGAAAATGACGCTATTGTGATTTAGTTTACATAGCTTCACGCTATATCCCATATATAACAGGCTATGCAGAGGAAACCTAGTGTAAAGACACTCCGTTCATCACTTTCCACCAAGGATTCTGGAGAAATTACGTATTAAGTGAAGGAATTTAACGCCGCGCTTTGACTCCCAAGCAAAACTCGCAAATAAAAATAATTCATTCGAAATCGAATCGAACTAACACAGATATATCTTTTTAGTATATCATTCGTTAGATGCAAAAATGACGTATATTTATTTTTTCTCTTATAATAAGTTAAATATGTGAATGTATGCGCAACGGCTATTTAGAAACGTTTGATTGCGTTTCCTGCAATATTTCAATAAGTGTAAATATGTATTTACGATATAATGTCGTTGCTGGAGCAAATCTGGCATATATTAGAACTTAGTGTTGACAAATTTCGTTTTCCATTCGTTGGGCAGACCCAATCTTTGATATATTACTAGCGGAGCTTAGCACCGTGTTTGGTCTTTCGTGAGCGAGGAAATAATAATCTATTCAAATCCAATCAAATCAGCTTCACGCTGTATCCCGCACACTGCAGGGTTGGCAGAGGGAACGTAGTGTTAAGACACTCCGTTCCCCACTTTCTGCCGAATTCTGGAGGCATTGCGTGTTGAGTGGCAGAACTCAACGCTGCGCTTGTCCTCGACACCAGAGCGAAGAAATGAAAATATAAATTTAAGTAAATATTTCATCTCCTCGAGTGGGGATCGAACCCACAACCAGTCGATTTTACAGGCACACCTTGTGCCCCTGCGCCACGACCGGCCTATTATTCGTTTTTTATTAATAATCTATTATTCGTGTCAATTATTGCATTGCATACTGAGTGGCGGAACTGAACACCACGCTTGATTTTATTATCAAACATTTAGCTTGCTGTAAAATAAAAGGATCAAATAAATTTAATTAAACACATTTAAAAACATTTTTATTTTCCTTTTTTTAATATTATTTATAATTAATCTTCAAATAAGTGCTACTTAGACTTAAGTTTTTTTAAATTTACAGTCTTAATTTGTTGATGTTTATAACATGGTAACTAATATTATTTTTGGTTTAAGTAATCAAATTAGGAATTAGCATTACTATTATGCCCAATACAATTTTATCTAGTTTCAAGATCAATAATGTACACAAATGCCGAAATAAAATTTTACTATTCTTACTCCTTTGTGATTTGAAATTTTAAAAAAATATCAACTTCACAATGTATTCCGTACACAGCAAGGTAGGGAGAGGGAACCTTAACCTTAACACTTTAAGACGCTCCGTGCGCCACTTTCCACTGAATTTAGGAGGCATTGCGTGTTGAGTGGCGGAACAATAAGCACAGCGGAAAATATAAATTTAAATTAATATTTCATTTCCTCGAGTAGGGATCGAGTTCACAACCTGTCGGGATTACGGGCACATTTTGTGCCTCAATATGAAAATTTAACATTCCTAAATATAAAAATCATGAAAATGTTATTTTCTTTGAGCCACAACAATGACAAACTTGAAAAATCAAACGTATTATAGAATATGCAGTACAGTAATAAATATGATTTACAGGAATAATAGCACCAATTCACAAACGACAATTCTAAGTCCTATGAAGCTTGGTCCTAAGGTAGTCCTGAGTGATGAATTCAATGACCTAATTTTTTTCGCAATACGTCTTAAAAAAATGCGTCACTCACAATCATCTCACTCACAATCGTCACATCGTCAAAATATTTTGCAGAGGCAGATAAAAATGGAAATTTAACCTGCTACCACTGTTTTTACTGTCAAATGCTGTGCTGTTACGCGACGACAGCCTTATCATAATTCTTACTGTATTAGTTTCTAAATACTTTTTGTTTATTATAAACTTTAACTGGACCAGATCACCTCTGTAAGATCACCAGGTAGAGGATAAAGACGAAGAAGAAGAAAGCTTTTTAATGACCTTCCAGATCTACTTGAGAACGTATACGTACGTGTTAAAGCTATTCTGAATAAAAAAAACATTCAATTTTATATATACCTACTTAAAATTACTTAGGTATATTTATTTATACTATGAATATATACATTTTACTTAAATTAAAATCTTATTTCACTATTAACACATCGTCTGAATTCATTTTTTCTATCAAAGATTTGAAAATATCCTCTTCAAATTTAATACCATCTCTTCCTTTTCCTTTATAATATGGAAATTCGTTGTGAGTTGGCAAGAAGTATATACCAGGCTTACTAAAATCAGCTGCGGCACCCAAATAATTTTCTGTAGTATTATCGAAACATTTACCCAATCTTGCATTTTGTATTGAATCACATTGAACACCTATAAACTTCTTTGGATGTTCAATCGCTTGCCACCAATAAAAAATGGCTCTAACATGACTACATACAACTAGACACGGAATATAAGGTATATCGCTTGGTTGAAATTCGCCACCATTTGCGTAAAAATCCAAATGTCCAAGCCGTTCTGCTATACCAAATCCATCTATATTAGTATGTACAATATCCACTTTATGAGCATCTGATTGATGAAGTCTTTCTTCTGGTGGAAGTGATCTATAACAAGGGCCTGCTGGGTCTAGACCAGTTATTCTTGAAGGTTTTTCCCCGGTTACAGAGTAGTAGTATTTAGCAGCGTGCGCTGCTACGTGCGCCCCTAAGCTTGAACCAACTAGCTCCAAATTATCCGCTGTGAGACCTAATTCTCTTAATCGGACTAGAAATTCACCAATTTTCCTTCCAACCACTCTTGTAATACGAACAGATCTGGAAAAGAGAAATATAATAAGTAAATTCACATGTCCACACGTTGTGACTGGTTGTGAAAATTAAGATGATATTTTTGTTTTAAAAAATCTTGTACAGAAGTAAATTAATATATTAGTTGATGATTTTTTGAGGCCAGTCGTGGCGCAGCGTCACGAGGTGTGACTGTAAAACCGACTGGTTGTGGGTTCGATCCCCACTCGAGGAGATGAAATATTTACTTAAATTTATATTACCATTTCTTCGCTCTGGTGTCGAGGTTAAGCGCGGCGTTGAATTCTTCCCCTCAGCACGCAGTGCCTCCTGAATTCGGCAGAGAGTGGGGAACGTAGTGTGTTAAGACTGGGTTCCCTTTGCCTACCCTGCTGTGTGCGGAATGCAGCGTGAAGCTGATTTATTATTCTTTTTTATGATTTTTCAATTCAAGTATTTTTTTAAATAACCAAATTTTATTCTAATAATTTTAGATCTATTTGTGTAATTTATAAATGTATACCTTCCACGTAAATAATATTTAATATTTTAAGATTTCCTTCATAACTTAGCGTATGTTCTCAGAAAGCGATCAAAGTGTTACTTAAGACTTAAATTTAAAGCTCGTGGAATTAATATTTGGGAACACGAAGCTTCTCGTACATGCTTATGTATATCAGCATATTATGTTACATGTTTTCTTAGTAACGTATCGTCTCAAAAGTTTATATTTTTACATCATGTGTTAAAAATTATATTATATATTAACACATGATATAAAAATATCAATTGGGGCAAGTCGTGGCGCATGGGCACAAAGTGTGACTGTAAAACCGACTGATTGTGGGTTCGATCCCCACTCGAGGAGATGAAATATTTACTTAATTTTATACTTCCATTTCTTCGTTCTGGTGTCGAGGCAAAGCGCGACGTTGAGTTCTGCCAATCAACATGCAATGCCTCTAGAATTCGGCGCAAAGTGGGGAACGGAATCTCTTTACTAGGTTCCCTCTGCCTACCCTACTATGTGCGGGATACAGCGGGAAGCTATTTTTTTAATATAACAATTGCTTTTCAAATAAATTGCAATAAATGTGCGAATATAATACACGCACAAATATCTTTTTTCTTTTTATTACGCGACACCTTCAAAATTACGTGACACATGATTCTTACACTTATTTTTTTTTATAATAAGGCGGTAAACAAAGAAATGTAGTGACAGCAATTGGTTTGCACATTTCATGTATATCCATACCTATATTATAAATTCGAAAGTAACTCTGTCTGTCTGTCTGTCTGTGCCGCAATCAGGGCCAAACCGCTAATTCAATTGTAATAAAATACTCATATAGAGATACTTGAGGGTCTTCGGATGAACATAGGTTACTTTTTTTTCTCATATTTGTAACTAGCGGCCCGCCCACGGCTTCGCCCGCTTAAAATACATGATTATTGATTTAAGCAGAATTGATTGACAACTATAATAAAATAAAATAAATAAATAAATCAGCTTCACGCTGTATCCCGCACACAGCAGGGTAGGCAGAGGGAACCTAGTGTTAAGACACTCCGTTCCCCACTTTCTGCCGAATTCTGGAGGCATTGCGTGTTGAGTGGCAGAACTCAACGCCGCGCTTAACCTCGACATCAGAGCGAAGAAATGGAAATATAAATTTAAGTAAATATTTCATCTCCTCGAGTGGGGATCGAACCCACAACCAGTCGGTTTTGTAGTCACACCTCGTGCCGCTGCGCCACGACTGGCCTCACACCCTATAATATAACTATAATGACTTCTAATATGATTTTTTGTTACTTTAATCTGTAATATTCTATTATGATTTTTTTACGACATTATCGTAACTTCTGTAAGAATTTTTGATTGTTTCGAACTAAAAAATATGACCAATGTCGATATTTGATATTCATAAAATATACATAAAGCTAATTATTTATTTTATATATATATATATATATATATATATATATATATATATATATATATATATATATATATATGTATATTTTTGTAACATTACGTTCTTTTTACCTATGTTATGTTTTTTAAAGCTCTGTTAAATGTGCTGATGTCACTTAATAATTGTACTGCTTCAGAAACAGTCTTAAATGTAAAATTATTAATTTGGTTAAGGATTCATAATATTCTTTGTAAAATAACTGTAATGTTTGCATATTAACTCCTGTTTGCATATTATTAGATAAATGAATAATTGGTAAATATGTAGTTATTACAGAGTACACGTAGAAAGGATGTTTTTAGGCATTTTTATATAGATTTATTTCAAACGAACAAACGAACCAAAAAATCTATGTATTTACTTGATATTTCTTTGAAGATCAAATCGTTCTTTATCTCTGTGTTGAATTAATTACGATTTAAACTTTACTGTTACAATTTATGAAGGTAATCTCTACTAACAATTCAATTTTGTTTACTTAAAATAAATAAATCAGCTTCACGCTGTATCCCGCACATAGCAGGGTAGGCAGAGGGAACCTAGTGTTAAGATACTCCGTTCCCCACTTTCTGCCGAATTCTGGAGGCATTGCTTGTTGAGTGGCAGAACTCAACGCCGCGCTTAACCTCGCCACCAGAACGAAGAAATGGAAATATAAATTTAAGTTCATATTTCATCTCCTCGAGTGGGGATCGAACCCACAACCAGTTGGTTTTACAGTCACACTTCTTGCCGCTGCGCCACGACTGGCATTGTTTACTTTATTGTATAAAATATTGTATAATAGTGCTTCAAAAATATATATTTTTATCAACAGTCATATAATCAAGACGTTTCGAATGTCATTCTTTAGCCAGGGTCATACCAGCGCGATTTCTATATAACATTCGCTGGCAAGCTAATGCCTTGAGTTCATTAAAATGACGATAACTTTTTTTTTAATGAACCGATTTTGATGAACCAAACTTTAGAACCTCAATTGAGTTAAAACAAAGCAATTGGTGAAATTTTCAAGTAAATCGGTTCAGTAGTTTCAGAGAAAAATGCGGACAACAATATGTCGACAGACAGACAGACAGACAGACAGACAGACAGACAGACAGACAGACAAGAAATTCAAAAAAAATCTTTTTGCTTTCTATTAGTCTTTTTAAGTGTCCCTCTATCCATTTCAGTCAAAATTACTAAATGTACAGACAAAATATTTTTACTGTCTTATTATATATAGAGATATTGTCGATATATATTAATATATTAAAATATTTTTCAATTTGGCAGGCAATTTATGCCGCCATGTTAATAACAACCGGACAAATAATAAATAATTGGGAGATTCGCTGACGTTTGTTTTGGTTGACACACGTGTTAGTGAAAATATTTTGTTTTAGTGTTGAATATCTCTATTTTACACAGTGGAAACAATATATAATAGTGAAAATAGATCCATACTAATAAGGTGATTGGTTATAGTAAGTAGTTGTGTTGTTTTATAGGCTAGATTAGTTTTATTTTATAGTTAGGTTATTTTATTTTAAAATGGATCCTGACCCTCCACCTGACCCCCCTGATCCTGGGGGAGGTAATGTAAATTTTACACCACAAATAGTGTCTCGAAAAAGACAAGGTGAGGAAGCATCCTCTAATCAGGATATTGTTAAAAAAACGATTATAGATCCATCTACCGCTACTCCTTCTATCCAAAATGTATGGATCCACCCTTCCATGTCCGAAGCCCCAAAATCTTACATTAGTACTGACAAAGGTCCCTTTATCGTGTATGTGTCAAGGGAATCTCCTGATCCATCTGCAGGGACAGCTATAAGAGCTATTAAATTTGGTCAATTTCTTCATACTAATAAAATTACTGATATAGTCAATGATGGAGTTAAAAATGTTGGTCGCAATAAAATCAGTGTCCAGTTTACATCAGCTGAAGCAGCAAATAAATTTTTAGTTAATCCTGTTCTTAGTTTATGTAAATATGTTTGTGTAATCCCAACATTTAATATTACAAGGATGGGAATTGTAAAAGGAGTTCCCGTTGAATGGTCTTTGGAAGAGTTTGTTGGCTCACTGATATTCCCTACTGCTTGTGGGGAAGTTATAAAAGTAAGACGAATGAATCGGAAGAATGTAAGTGAGGGTGTAATTACATGGGTTCCAACTCAAACGGTTGTAATCACTTTACGTGGTCAACAATTGCCTGAAAGAGTATTTTCGTATAAATCTGTCCTTAATGTTGAACTTTATAAATATCCTACAATCCAATGCCTTAATTGCTGTCGTTTTGGTCATGTTAAGTCACAGTGTAGATCAAAGCCAAGGTGTTATAGGTGCTCCCAGTCTCATACTGGTGATGCATGTGACACCCTACAGGAAAATGCAACCTGCATCCATTGTACATCAAAGCATTTTGCTACTGATAAGGGGTGCCCTGAGTACGTAAGACAACAGAATATTAAGGCCATTATGTCGCAAGAGTGTATTTCCTATATGGAAGCATCCTCTCGATTCCCATCTGTCCAGCGTTCCTATGCAGATGTTGCTAAGGAAATGTTTTCATCTCCTGTTACTCCCACTAAATCCTATCGTAAAACAGTTTTCCAAGCTCCTCGTCCTCGCTCACCAATGGCAAAGGGTTACGATAGACAAGCTCACCAGTCCATTATTAGCAATTGTTCCTCTTCCCTTCCTAATGGTTGTGCCCTTAATCAAGGTTCTGACAGTCCAGCAGAATCTACAAAAGATTTGTTAATTGCTTTGACTGACACCCTTGTGAGCATAATCTCAACCGCTGATGAACTTCCTTTACCGTCCAACGTTGCCCAAAACCTACTTAAAATCTTTAAAATCCTTCACAATGGCCCCACTATACTTCCTACAGTGGAATAGTAAAAGTATTCGTGCTAAAAAGCACGAATTACTTCATATTATCTCTCTGTATAATCCTGTCATTATTGCCCTCTCGGAGACGTGGCTGATGCCTGACTCCCGATTTAGGGTTCCAGGTTTCGCCTGTTTAAGGGAGGACAGAAATGACGGGTATGGAGGTAGTGCTATCCTTATCCAGCACTCTTCTCCATATTCCCGTATTCCTCTCCCATCTCATAGTCAACAGTTGAATGCTGTTGCTGTGAGGGTCCTTGGTATTTCCTTTCTTTCTGTTTATATCCCTCGTCCTTCCGCTTCCATCTTCCTAGAGCTTAAGTCTATTATCTCTTCGCTTCCTAGCCCTGTGGTGGTCCTGGGTGATTTTAACACTCATCACACTCTGTGGGGGTGTTATTACTGTGATGGATTTTCGCCTTCGTTGGTAGACATGATTGATGATGTTGATCTCTGCATTCTCAATGATGGATCACCGACTCGTAGGGTTAATCCTAATCAGAACCCTAGGTCTGCTATTGACCTTTCCTTATCTTCTCCTTCTCTTGCTTCCCAACTATCATGGTCTGTACTACCATCTACCCATGGTAGTGATCATTTCCCGATTCTGCTTTCCTTAAATAATAGAGTTCCCCCCACTCCTTCTCCTTCCCTTTGTCATAAGTTTAATTTAAAAAAGGCCAACTGGAACGAGTACGCCAACTCTGTGGATTGCATTTTGGGCAATCTTCCTGAGTCTGGTAATTATGAGAATATCATTGTTTACTATGATAGGTTTGTCTCTGCCATTCTGTCTGCTGCTGACTTACATATCCCCAAATATCACTCCATTCAGAATTGGATGCATTTCAATCCCTGGTGGGATCAGGAATGCTCTGATTCTGTCATTCGGCGAACATCTGCCGAGGAGTCATACGCAGCCTGTATGACTATGGAGAATTTCATTGAATACAGACGCAATGATGCGAAGTTTAGAAATTGCATTGGAAAAAAGAAAAAATTTGGATGGGTAAGCTTTTGTGAGTCCCTTAGTCCTCGCTCCTCTTTTTCTCTTGTTTGGACAAATGTTAAGAGATTTCGCCGATCACTTAACAATGTCAGTAGTCCTAATTCCAATAACCCTTCTGTGTGGCTCAACGATTTTGCAAACAAATTGGCTCCTCCTTCTGTACCATCCCAGGATTTATTTATATCCACGCCGATTGAATCTTTGGAGGAAATGGATCTTTCTTTTTCCTTTGAAGAGCTTAACAACGTCTTAACGGATTTAAAGGACACAAGTCCAGGAGAGGATGGTATTTCTTACTCCTTTATTGCAAGATTAAATGATAAATCTAAATACCATTTTTTAAATTTGATAAATGATATATTTCAATCAGGCAATATCCCCAATTCATGGAAATCCCAAATTGTTATTCCTATCCTCAAACCTGGAAAATGTCCTTCAGATTATAATTCCTATAGACCCATTGCCCTAGCATCTACTTTATCAAAGATTGTTGAACGGATTTTGAAGAATCGACTGGAATGGATAGTGGAAAGTAGGAATATCTTAGCGCCCTCTCAGTTTGGTTTTAGAAAGGGGTTAAGTACTATTGATAGTCTCAGTGTTTTTACTACAGATATTCGACGAGCTTTTGCCAAAGGAGAGTATTTAGTTGGTGTTTTTCTAGATGTTGCATCTGCATATGATAATGTTCTTCTTCCGGTGCTCAGGCAGAAATTGCGTCAGCTGAGTATTCCGCCGAGGATGTCCCATTACATATGTAATTTGCTGACCGGTAGAACGGTATCTGTAAAGCATCCGCTTCTTACTATACCTCCCAGACTTGTCTGGAAAGGTCTGCCTCAAGGTTCAGCTCTTAGTCCGCTGCTGTATAATATTTACACTCATGACCTCGAATTATCTGTAAATAATTTTTGCAACATCCTTCAGTATGCTGATGACATCGTCCTCTATTACAGCTCAAATTCTGTGGAGGACATAACTTATCGTTTGAATGCTGCCTTGCACTATCTTAACCAGTGGCTCTCTAATCATGGCCTGGCATTATCTGTAGCTAAATGTCAAGCGGTAGTGTTTACAAAAAAGAGAGTTATTCCAAATTTTAATATTTTGTGTGATAATATTCCCATCCATTTAACAGAAAATATAAAATTTTTAGGCATAATACTTGATAAACGATTGAATGGAGTTGCTCATGCTGAATATCTCAGCAGAAAGTGTGAAAAAGGCATTAATGCTTTAAGAGCTGTGTCTGGTGTGTGGTGGGGTGCACACCCTTATACTCAAAAACTGCTGTACAATGCTATAATTCGTAGTCATATCGACTATGGATTATTTGTTTTAGACCCCTTTAATAAAGTAGCTACTGAAAAATTAAACCGAATACAATATAAATGTCTTCGAATTATTCTAGGTGCGATGAAGTCTACTCCTACAAATGCATTGCAGGTGGAGTGTGTAGATCCGCCACTTCCTATCCGCCGACAATTCCTTTCTGACCGATTTGTGGGTAAAATGTTGCAGCTTTCCTCTCATCCTCTGTGGTCTAAGCTATCTAAGTTAGCCGATCTTATCCCTCGAGGCAAACCACTGCCATATTTGCTTGATAGTTTCCTTAGACTGACCTCCCTCCCTAATCCCTTGTCTCGTTATCCTTCTAATCCTTTATTCCTTACGCCTTATAACGCCCTAGTATATTCTCCCTGTATTGTCACAAATCTTGGCCTAATCAAAGGAGATCCTGGCACCAACACAAAATTTAAGGAATTAGTCCATCTCCATTGGTCGAATCACCTCCTCATCTTTACTGATGCATCGAAGCTCTTGAAGGAGAGCTGTGTTGGTGCAGCTTGCTGGATACCAAAATTCAAAATTATTTTACAATTTAAATGTCCTCCCGAATCCTCTGTGTTCACAGGCGAGGCTGTTGCTTTGTTAGAAGCAATCCTGTTTACACATTCCCATGATATTAAACAGACGGTTATTTTTACTGACTCACTAAGCTGCCTAATGGCCTTAAAGGGAAACCCGTTTCATAGTAGATTAGGATCTTCAATTGTTTTAAGGATTCGTGAAGAATTGTACTCGTGTCATTTAAAGGACTTGGATGTTACTCTAGTGTGGATTCCAGGTCATTCTGGGATCAGTGGGAATGAATCTGCAGACTCCTGCGCTAAATCTGCTATCCAGTGTGGCACATTAGATCATTTCTCCAATTCCGCCCAAGATCTCATGTCCCTTGCGGATATTCATCTGCGTAAGTCCTGGATTAATTTCTGGAACGAGTCAAAATCTCATAAAGGTAAGTTTTACGCATTTATTCAACCTGATATTCCTAGGCGACCTTGGTTTTATTCTCAAAAGCTTATTGAACGGAAGATTATAACTACAATCTGTCGCTTGCGCCTTGGGCATGCTTCTACTCCTGTGCATCTAGCCAAGATCAGGGTCAGGGACCACTCACTGTGTGAATGTGGTCTGGACGACGGCACTCCTTCTCACATCCTTTTCTCTTGTCCTAAGTTAACTCGTCCTTTATATGATGTCCTTCCCCATAAAGTCCCTCGTCCTATAAATGTTCAGTGTTTGTTAATGTTTGTGTTTAGTCCTTTATGTAAATATATTAAACATAACAAAATTAAACTCTAAATTAACACCCATGTAAAATATTATTTATTACTAACCTAATATGCTGTGTATATACTAAAAATATGTATTTGTTTTGTTTTAGGTGAAGGCTGTACTTTAACTGGATCTCTTTTTTTTACATGTATTCTATAGTTGTGTATAGTTATCTTTTTTTTTTACCGGTCAATTTCCTTCGTGTGTTTTCCATACAACGTGACATTGGCGAAATGAATTGTGCTCAACTGGCACGCTCGAAACGCCATTAATTAAGAAATCAATCAATAACAACCGACCGTTGCTAAGCAACGGTTTGCAAAGTTTATTTGTTGTTATAAGCAAACGTCACCCAAAATGAGCTGGCTTAACGCATACATGGCGTGCGCCGACTCAACCTTATGAGATACATAAAAATAATGTTTTACAAAAATATTGTCCTTTAAATAATGTTTAAAAAAGTCCGCGATACACATACCATATTTATCTCTGAAGCTTGAGCAAAGTAACACAGTAACAACAAGTAACCATTTTAATTAATTTACTTTACTATCTATATATATAAAATGACTTGTGCTGACTGACTGAGGCACGCAGAGCCGAAACTGCTGATGGTCGAAACGTGAAATTTGGGCAGATGTTTATTTTCATATTCTGGACATCCACTAAGAAGGGAATTTGAAAAATTTTAACCCTAAAGGGATGAAGTTGGGGTTGAAAGTTTGTATGGAAAAATTTTTAAATCGGCACCGATTTTTATAAAATTTGAAATTCAGACTCTTAAAAACATTTCATTGAACACGTGTTTCATGGTTTTTTAGAAATCACCCCCTAAGGGTTCAAATAAGGTGTTGAAAGTTTATACGGAAAAATCTTTAAATCACCACCGATTTTTATAAAAATTTAAATTCATACTGTTAAAAATATTTTATTGAACACGTGTTTTGTAGTTTTTTTTGAGAAGTCACCCCTAAGGGTGCAAATACGCGGGCGAAGCTGCGCGTGCCCTCTAGTATTTTTATAATAACAACCCAAAATCATGTATTTTAAACCACATCGTGTCACAGTTTCGCTACGACGATATAACTTACTCTAATAACTCAAAACGATCAATACTGAAACTATGTATAAACCAATTGCACATCACTATAAAAACCGTAACATAACGCAATAAGCGTAAATAATGCCCAATTTTTTCCACTTTTATGAACAATTCCAAAATATCGAAACTCATTTTGATTGATTGTGAGACTCTACATAGAGACTGCAGCGCACGGTATTGACGTGCTCGATATAGCGATATAATTGAGCAATTAACTTTATATGCATTTTGTTTATTGGGAATATGGAATTTCGATATTATAATGGTGATTTTATATTCTTATTGTATTCGACGGAAAATGGGGAACATGTATAAATGGGGAACGGAGTGTTTTAACGCTAGGTTCCCAGGTTCCCTTTTCCTATCCTGTTATGTACAGGACACACCGTGAAGCTAAAAACTATTGTTATTGTAGGTTATTTTGTATAACATAATTTGAGATCTTTCAATAAAAAAATATATAATTGAGATATTATACGATAGATACGATCGAGATTGATTTTTTTATGGAAAAGGACAAAGCAAACGAGCGTTCGGGTCACCTGATGGTAAGTGAATACCGCCGCCCACAAATGATAGTACGAGATAGTTGCGTATTCGAATATCAGTGAAATACGAGATGTGTTCAGAATTTAACGAAAATATATATTTTTTAAACAAATAATAATTCGTTAATAAACAATTAGGTAAACATTATATTTGTCTACATAAATACTGTCATTCTCAAAATAGTCCCCATAAACTCTATCTTTGGGGAGAGCTTTTAGCCTTTTCAACGATCTGCTTTTAATATCGGTTTTTATGTGAAACGACGGCCCTTTAAGGTTATTTTTATTTTTGGAAATTCAAAAAAAAATACACGGGGCCGTAACTTGCAAATATGTGGGGAACAGTATGGTTTTTGGACAAAAATTCATGAACTATCAATGAAGTGTGAGCCAATCGATATGTTAATCACTTATTGATCACTTTATTCACTTTGCCACAGATAAAGTAAACAAAGAATGAAGAAGAATCTCTTCAAGATATCAAATGACTAGCTAATTGTGGGGCCACTATTCACATAAAAAGAAAGATGATTTGCAGCTATAGCTTTTCAGCATAGGGAGGGAAAATTTTGAATAAAGGTACTTATTTCTCCTTACTTTCCGCCCGAATTTAATACGTTGCCTTTTGAGTAGCGAAACCTAACGCCGTGTTCTGTTTTACCAGAGCGAGGAAATGAAAATAATTACCTCGAGTGGAATCGAACCCAGATCACAATGGTTCAATGTTATATTTTTCTCAAAATTTTACGTATTACGATCGAAAAATTATAAACAACGCAACATACTTTACGGATATAATATGTTGAACAGTACTAGCGTGTCGCATCAATAAAATCCACATGCTAGCCTTACATTTACATTTAAAAACAATTTTAAAAGTTTAACAGTGCTCGACGTATTATATTGTGAAACTGGAATTTAGAGGAGAAAAATGTCACTATTATTACACTACACAAATAATATTTCTATATAAATAATAGAAAATAGTCTGTAAACGAGCACGATATTTCTACTTGATGGAATAAATTGTTGTCATTTATTTGCTCTGATAAGAAGATAAAGCGCGGCGTTAAGTTGCGTCACTCAACACCCAATTTTACGAACATTTGGCGGATGATTTAGAACGAAGTGTCTCAACATTAGGTTTCTTCGGCCTAACCTGCTTTACGGTATATATTTCAAGGCTATCATGGCGCAGGGCACAAGCGTGTGACTGTAAACGTGACGGTTATGCGTTCGATTTCCACTTGGAAGAATGATATATTTATATATTTTCATTTCTTGGCTCAGCTAAACAGGCGAAGCGTGGCGTTGATTCCTCCATTCATAACGCAATGCGTCAAAGAATTCGGTGGAAAATGGGAAACGGAAGCATGGGAAATCATCTGCATGAGGAACAGAGTTTCTTGGTACTACCCTTTGCCTACACTGATATGTACGAGATACTGTGTGAAGTTAAAAAAAAATTGCGCGTCTTATCACAAAATTATCTCTTTGTATTCCTTTCGTAAGTCGAAAGATGTAGGATAAGAAATTATAATATTCGACCGGCTTAAAGTTCCATAAAAATAAAACGTGAGAATTGGGAAGCCTATAAAATCGACTTCCTTATCACCTCTCATGATATTAAAATACTGTTTTTTATTATATAACTTATATACAAGAAATTAAAATATAATTATATTAGCTTAAACTATTACGACAGTCGGGTGCAGGGACAGTATTTGCAAAACCGGTGATTGCGAATTGAAATCCAAGGAAAATTATCGAATTTAAGTTATTGTGCTAGATTTAATAAACCTATTACGCCACTAAATTTAAAATGTGAAAAACGTACAGTGAAAAATTATGGACATGATCGATATTTTTTTTTGGGTACTTATTCTTATTGCACAGGATTCCCCTTAAACGGCATAAATCAAAAAAATTGTAGCAAACAGAGCATAGTGTTAAAATATTCAGTTCTTCACTTTCCGCTTAAATTCGAAAGCCTGCGCGTTGAGTCAATTTTATTTATGTATATATATTTTTAGCTGTCCCGCACGTTGCGGAATAAGCGGAGGGATCCTGGAAACTTAGTGTTAAGAAACTTCGTTCCTATTAAGACACTTCCGTTCTGCACTTTCCACCGATTTCTGGAGGCATTGTATGTAGAGTGGCGGAACTCAACGCCGCACTCTGTCTCGTTATTAAAGCTATTAAATGAAAATATTAAATAAAAAACATTTAAGTGAAGAAAATTTTATGAAATATACTCGTATTTTTGATAGACGATGGTTATTAAGTGTGGATCGAATCTGCAGTCACTGTTATCATTATCTGAATGCACCACCATGGATAGCATTTACTTAAAATTCCTTACATATAAATTGAAAACTTGTTTTTTCTATAAAACTACATAATTAAGAAAACGTGTTTATGTGTTATATTACTGTATAAAGTAAGCTAAGGTCGCTTATAGTTAGTACTAAAGTACTAACTATAAGCGACCCTAGTAGTGATTAGAAGGATGTTAAATTAATGTACGATTCGTCATTTTATGAGTACTTAAAATGAAATTAATATTTCAATTATTTTGCTATTGGCACATTGGTAGTGAGATCGATTTCCGCTCGGTAATAAGGTAATAAGCTATTTTCATTCCCCCGCTCTGGCAAGACAGAGCACGGGCGTTGAGATTCGTAACTCAACACACACTTGAAAATTTAACGAAATGTGAAAAACAGAGGTAAGTTTGCATAAAAATTTTAAAAGTGGCTTAAATGCAGGAAACTGTTAAATATTTTATAAAAACAAGCATTTCTGCCTTATAACAAAGCATTCTTAGTACTTAATTACGAAACTAAATACACCTTTTTTAGAAATTTTCTTTAATCGATTGTTTTTGCAACTTAATTGAGAAAATTTCTCAAAATAGGATTTTTTGAAAGAAAATACAATTCTACTAAAAAAGGTGTATTCAGTTTCGTAATTAAGTACTAAGAATGCTTTGTTATAAGACAGAAGTTCTTGTTTTTAAAAATATTTAACAATCGATTATTTACATACTTTAAACTTCTAAAATGTTATAGATTTACTATAGACTCGATAAATGGGCTGTACAACAACAATAAACTTTTCTCAATTCGAACCAGTTCTTGATGTTTACGCGTTCAACTAAACAAACACTTCAGCTTTATTATATTAGTATAGAAGTAATTAATAACGAATGCCAAAAAAACTTGAAATAAATAACTTACTTCCTTACTTACTTAACTTCACGCTTTATCCATAGTGGGGTAGTCAGAGAGAACGGAGACCCAAACGGTACGGTAACAACATAAATATGTTGTAATAAGCGTATAAAAGTGTTAGCGGTAGTATTAAATATGAGTTTATAGTAAAAGAGATGTTAATATGATTAATCAGAACAAAACAAAATAAAGGGAAGTTGTTGTGATATTGTTGCGATGAAAATAAAAATTGTAAAAGAAATTATTTTGTTAACAATATGTATGTGGAGTTATTATAGTGTTAGCGGTAGTATTAAATGTGAGGTTATAGTAAGAGATGTTAATATGATTAATCAGAACGAAACGAAATAAAATTGTGTATTTAAATAAAGGGAAGTTGTTGTGATATTGTTAAGAGTGAAAATAAAAATTGTGAAGGAAATGCTTTTGTTAATAATACGTATGTGTTATAATAAATATTGTTATTATGAATTAGTAATTTGAGTTCAATTAAATATTTTAATAGTGATTGAGTTATTATAGGAAGTTGCTATATAATATTGTTATGAGATTATAAACTAAATGTAATACTGTAACTAATAGTATGGATGTTATTTAAAATGAAATATTGTTAATATACTTAATTTACGATCTACTGAAACTATGTTTATTGTGAATTATGAAATTGAGATACTTCCGGTAAGCTTAGTTTTGGGAGGGATGTTGTACTATAAAAACACCATAAAAGCACAATTAAATTCAGTCTTCCTAACGTTATAATACACGCAGCAAGCTCTGAGCAAAAGTTATTTAAGCGATAGTAGCTCTAAGTGATTTAAGTGAAGTGTTAAGCGTTATAAGTGATAGCCCTAAGTTCAACGTGTTAATAAAGTGATACAAAGAGTGAAGGTTTATAATTGTTATACCCAGTGTAGAGAGTTCTTCTTTCATTTCAGAAGCGGGATACAGGACTAAGAAACGCCCATTAGAGACTGAAGGTTAGAAGTGTTATATATGTGTTTTTTTTGTGTACAAGTGACTATTCTTCTTCTTATTACTACTGTTTTTACTGTTGTAGTTACTTTTTTAAATTTATATTTAAATTTTCGTTTGAATCACTATAATATTACATGAGTAATTATTATAAGTTTTATTTATAATGGGAAAATTCTAAGCGTAGGCGAAGTTATAGCGTATCGACAAGTATTATAGAAGATCGACTAGGCGTCATAAAAGGAAATATCGTAATAAAAGCCAAGAATCTTGTAAAAATTGTAATAAACGTGCTCGAAAGTTGCGTACATCTCGATTAATTAGTCATAATCATATGCAAAATATTTGTGGTCGTTTCATGTAGTGTTGTGCCAGAATTTTATCATAATGATAATTATCAAACAATAGAATCTTGGATTAATACAGTAAATGAATGTGCAACAATATACTCGTGGCATGATAAACAAATATGTCATTACGCTCTGCCAAAATTAAGCGAACTGGCAAAGAAGTGGTTCCAAGGACTACCCACATTGTTTTTCTTGAGAACAATGTTCACAAAAGTTAAGACTAGCACTCACATCAAATGAAAATTATGGTGATCTTTAACGGATATGCTAAAAATCAGGTGTAGAATAAATCAATCTTTAGAAAATTATTATTATGATAATAAATGATTTTAATTAATAAGTGTGAAATTAACGATAAATTTATAAGAATAGGAACTGGAACTTGCATGTTTAAGGAACCCGAACAAGTTTTAAAGTATTTAAGTACATTATTACAAAGTGATTTTCTACAACAAAGCCGGATGAAAAATATTAATAAGAATATAAATAATAAAGCTTCAAATTCTAGTAATTATAACAGGGGAAATTTTCAAGAATTAAGGTGTTTTAATTGTAGTGAAATTGGTCATATCAGTATCAAATGTAATAAACCAATTAAAAAGTGTAACTTTTGTTTTAAATTAGGCCATGAAACAAAAGATTGCTATAAACGAAAATTAGTAGACGATTCCAATAATGGTAATAAACATAAAGATATTTTGTGTATTAATAATGGTACTTACGATAAATGTTACAAAAATGTTCACGTTAAAGGTGTTAATACGCCTACGTTGATTTAGGTAGTAAATGTACTCTCATACAAGAAAGTTTAGCAAATATTTTAACCAAAGAATAAAGAAAATTTAACTAATTTAAAAGGATTTGGAAATTCATCAGTGTCGCCATTAGGTAAATTCGTTGCAAGGTTCGAAGTGGATACTGTGAGTGCTGATGTAGAATTTTTAGTAGTTGCAGACCTTTATTTAAAACTGCCTATCTTAATTGGACATAGTTTCACAGAAAAACCAAATATAATAATTTACAAAACAAATAAAAATTTTAATATTCGTTGAAGTCTTTAATATTAATATGATAAATTTAAACTTCATGCGATCAAAGATCAAATTATTGGACCGCAAAGTACTATACCTGTAGATGTTGTTATAGGTTACTCTGGTTGCTTATATATAAAATACAGTCATAGAAATATATCAAATAATGATTATTTTATACTACCTGGTATTTATAATTTTATTAACGGGGAAGGCTTTATTATGATATGTAATAATTCTTATAATGTGTTACAAATTAATGAAAATGACGTGATTACTAGAGCACATACATTTTTGGAAAAACAAAATGATTACGTGAATTTAATAAACAAGATCAAATTAATATTGGTACGGAATTATCAGAAAAATATAAAAATAAGTTGTATACTTTGTTAGATGACTATAGAGATTGTTTCGCAATAAATTTAGGAGAATTAGGAAAAACTAATTTGGCTAAAATGAGTATTAATCTTACGGATAACGTACCCATTGTACTATAATCAGTATAGAATGTCTCTTAGTGAACGGGAACAATTAAAAACTATCATAGATGATTTATTATCATGTGATATAACTAGAGCAAGTAATTCTTCTCACGCTAGCCCTGTCATTCTCTTTAAAAAGAAAAATGGTGAGAAGCGATTATGTGTCGACTATAGATAGGGCTTTAAATAGAAAAACTATAGAAGATAAATATTCCCTACCTCGCATTGAGGATCAACTGGATAATTTAGGGGGAAATATTTACTTTTCGAGTTAAGACCTCCCTTCCGGGTACTATCAAGTGCCAATGGAAGAGTCGAGTAAAAATCTTACTGCCTTCGTCACACTTGATGGGCTATACGAATTTAATAGAATGCCTTTTGGTTTAGCGAATGCCCCCAGTGTGTTTCGAAGGACTATCAATACACATTCTTTTGAATTAGAAACGTTAGCGGTAGTTTGCACATTAGATCGTTTTAAAGTAAATGTACTAAGTAAAACTTTTAAAGTAATCACTGATTGCTCTGCAATTTGTAGTACTATGAGTAAGCGAGCCTTAATACCTTGAATTGCCCGATGGTATATTTTAATGCAAGAATATGATCTTATTGTTGAACACCGTAATAGCGAACGGATGGCTCATGTTGACGTGTTATCACGAAACCCTATTTCAGAAGAGAAGTGTAGTGAAATTAGAGATATACCAGATATCATGTTATTAGACGAAAACACGTGGTTAGAGACGGTACAGAGTCAAGATTCTGAAGTACAACGTACTATATCTATTTTGAAAGATTTAAATACAAAAGATATTATAGAAGTTCATAAAAAATATTTGGAAAAGAATGGTAAATTATATAGAATTATTAACAAAAATGAAACTACTAATCTAAAATGGGTTGTACCAAAGTCGGTTCGATGGCAAATAGTAAAAATGAATCACGATGATGCAGGTCACTTTGGATTTGACAAAACCTATGAGAAAATTAGTCCAGTTTATTGGTTTAAGAAAATGCGTAGATTTATTAAAAAGTACTGTCAATCATGTTTAAGTTGTTCTTATAATAAAATACTTACGGGTCCGGAAGCAGGTTTATTACATCCTATTCCCAAACCGTGGTCCTTTTCCTATTAGTAAAAAGAGAAACTGTCACATTCTGACTATAATTGATGCTTTTATCAATTTTATTTATATAAAGGCAGTTAAACATCTTAAAAGTAGTATAATTCTTATAAGTAATAAAATATATTAAATATATCTTAAAACTAATAAAATTCAAGTTTTTACTGAATATTTTTCAATTTTTGGTGTACCACGACGAATAATTTCCGATAGAGGGACTAGTTTTTCAAAATGTTTACATTTTGAAAATTTTATAAACGAAAAATGTATTAAACATATTTTAAACGCTGTCGCAGAGCAAACGGACAAATTGAAAGGTATAATCGCACAATACTAGAATCTTTAGCGTCCACAAATCACGGAAAATCTGAAAATGAATGGGATTTGTCATTACCACAAATTCAGTGGTCGTTAAATAATACTATCAATAAAACTACTGGTAAAACACCTGCAGAAATATTATTTGGTATTCGTACTACAGGTATATCGGACGCAATTATGAATGATGTAGTTGCAGATGCACATCAACCATTAGATGTAGATCAGTTACGCAATGAAGCAAGTAATAAAATAACAAAATAACAAATGAATTGAACAAAAAAAAAAAGATTTTTTTTATAGATCGCGAAAAAAATGTAAAGAATATATAGTCAGAAATTTAGTTCGTGTAGAAAAGGTTGTTCGATCAGAATCAGGTCAAAGTAGGAAACTTGTGCCTAAATGTAGTGGACCTTTCAAAGTAACTAAGGTACTAGGAAACGATCGCTATGAAATAGTAGATACTCCAATAACCAGAAAAGAAGGGGGTTCTTCTAACAAAAGGATATATTCGGTAGATAAATCATACCCTTGGTTGGTTCTTAATAACGATGTAATATCTAGTGATTCGAATAATAATGAAAATTTATAAGTGTATAAAAATGTGATAAATTTTGGTGCCATTTTCGTAATCTATTTATTATAATTAATATGATTATAAAATGATATTTGTGATTTAGCGTTCTAACCATATAACATGATGTTGTACTTATAATATCGAAATGTTAAATTTACATATTTTTAGTGATGATGTTCTATACAGTGATGTTAAAATATGCATAAATGCAGATTCAGATCAGATTTCTATTAGATTAATTAAACTCGCATGAAATATATTATTAGTGATCTATAAAAGTAGAATGAAAATAATGTATTATGATGAAATGTAATATGTCATGTAAATTTAGTGTCGTATAACTATTAATGAATAGTGAGTCATTTGCAGAGTTGCATTCGATGTCGGTGCATAGCGAGTCGCTTGCAGAGTTGCATTCGATGTTCGTGTATAGTGAGTGAACAGCGAGTCGCTTGCAGAGTTGCAGTCGATGTTCGTGCATAGTAAGTAAATAGTGAGTCGTTTGCAGAGTTGCATTCGATGTTAGTGAATAGTGAGTCGTTTGCAAAGAGTTGCATTCGATGTTAGTGAATAGTGAGTCGTTTGCAAAGAGTTGCATTCGATGTTAGTGAATAGTGAGTCGTTTGCAAAGAGTTGCATTCGATGTTAGTGAATAGTGAGTCGTTTGCAAAGAGTTGCATTCGATGTTAGTGAAAAGTGAGTCGTTTGCAAAAAGTTGCATTCGATGTTGTTAAAAGTGAGTTGACTGCGGAGGTCTGCAGTCAGTGCCAGTGAAAAGCGGGTCGGTTCAGAGAGATCTGCAACCGGTGTACAAACAAGACCAGTGAAAAGTAAAATGTTTGCAGAAGGCTGGAAGTCAGTGAGTCTTTTGCGGAAAGACGTATGACAGTGATGAAAAACCAGTGATGTGATTATAAAACTTTAAGATTTAAATGTGTGTATATATACCTGTATGACTTCAATATTATTTATTTGTTCTAAATTATGTAATAATTTTTTGTTGGCTACTAAACGCGTGGGCGCGTTTATGTCAGGATTAGCCGAATGTTAGCGGTAGTATTAAATATGAGTTTATAGTAAAAGAGATGTTAATATGATTAATCAGAACAAAACAAAATAAAGGGAAGTTGTTGTGATATTGTTGCGATGAAAATAAAAATTGTAAAAGAAATTATTTTGTTAACAATATGTATGTGGAGTTATTATAGTGTTAGCGGTAGTATTAAATGTGAGGTTATAGTAAGAGATGTTAATATGATTAATCAGAACGAAACGAAATAAAATTGTGTATTTAAATAAAGGGAAGTTGTTGTGATATTGTTAAGAGTGAAAATAAAAATTGTGAAGGAAATGCTTTTGTTAATAACACGTATGTGTTATAATAAATATTGTTATTATGAATTAGTAATTTGAGTTCAATTAAATATTTTAATAGTGATTGAGTTATTATAGGAAGTTGCTATATAATATTGTTATGAGATTATAAACTAAATGTAATACTGTAACTAATAGTATGGATGTTATTTAAAATTAAATATTGTTAATATACTTAATTTACGATCTACTGAAACTATGTTTATTGTGAATTATGAAATTGAGATACTTCCGGTAAGCTTAGTTTTGGGAGGGATGTTGTACTATAAAAACACCATAAAAGCACAATTAAATTCAGTCTTCCTAACGTTATAATACACGCAGCAAGCTCTGAGCAAAAGTTATTTAAGTGATAGTAGATCTAAGTGATTTAAGTGAAGTGTTAAGCGTTATAAGTGATAGCCCTAAGTTCAACGTGTTAATAAAGTGATACAAAGAGTGAAGGTTTATAATTGTTATACCCAGTGTAGAGAGTTCTTCTTTCAAAAGTTTCGACGTAGCTTGATGAGAACGTATAAGCCATACGTTATTACCATAGTGGTCAGAGCGCCTGGTCGGTTTCCAGGAGGCGCGGGTTCGAGTCCCGCTAGGTTCAAATTTTTATACGTTTTCTAAATAAGTATTTTCCGCTCTTAAGTGTGGAATAACACTTTAAAAATGTTAAAAAAAATAAATTAATTTAAAACTACTTACTTCGGATATATATAACTGAGAAATGGGAATGTTTCCGTTATAAACACATTATAACCTCGTTTCGAATATGCAGTGCCAATAGCTTGACTTTGAGGCCACACTGAACTATCTAAAAATCCAACTGCGTACAGAACCGTCTTTTTGTTCTTAAAATCTGAAAGTAAAACATATGTTTTATGATTAATATTTTTTTTATATGTGGCTTCGGTGTGGCTTCGGTCACGCTTATATAATGTTACTAGCGATTCAAACGTGGCTTCGCCCGCTTAAACATATTGTTGTATTATAGCCAAATTATACGAAATCTTTACATAATTATAGCCTAAAGCGCGGCGTTGAGTTCTGCCACTCAACACTGTATGAATGAATGAATAAATTCGGCTTAAAAAGAGGGGCGGAGTGTTTTAACACTAGGGTGTCTCTGCTTACCCTGATACATGCGGGATATAATAAGAAGCTGCAATTTTTTTTTAAATCTGTCCTACAGGAACTTACTACTTACTGCCTACTCATATCAAGAATGGCAACCTTATCAATTTCTTTTAACAAACTAAGTTCAATAACTAAAAAGCAACAAATAACTTTAAATTTTATTTTTCTTTTTAATACAATGTATTAATAAATGTTAGCAAAATTTACTTATATTATGAATAAAAGCGTTATTTCTAAATATCTCCTTTATATTCATATCTCATTGTATTTTATTTGTATTCAGGTGTCACTGTAATTAAGAGGATGTCATTTGATTTTGTTTCCGATTACCGATTGTATTAATTGGCGGTAGTGTGCTGTGCTTTTTCCGGTGGATTTCCAATAAAAGCACAAACAAAACAGCATTCGTGTTCATTACGTTCTAAAATACTATTGAGAAAGGTCATTATTAGAAATTTGATATTTCAAAGTATTGTAATAAAAAATAGAATTGGATTGTGTGTAACAAGAGTGAATAAAATAATTATAAAACTTGTCCTGTAAAATTTTGTGTCTGATTGTGTCTGATCTGTGTTTGCCCGACATAAATAAATAAATGAATCAGCTTTACGCTGTATCCCGCATACATTATGGTAGACATAGGGAACCTAGTGTTAAGACACTCCGTTCCATATTTTTCGTCATATTTTGGAAGCATTACGTTTTGAGTGGCGGAACTCAACGCCGCGGTTTGCATCGACACCAAAGCAAAGGAATGAAAATATAAATTTAAATAAATATTTCATTTCCTCGAGTGGGGATCCACAACTAGTCACGTCATACACTTGTGCTCCTGCGCCAGGACTGACCTCAAATTATTTATTAAATTTATTAATAACACTTTGATAAATTTTGATGCATTTATTAATGCCATACTATTATTAGCGTGAGCTACATTATGATAGATTTGAAGTCATACCCAAATTCTAAACAAAATTTAGGTAATTTTAGCGGCAAATGGTAAAGATGTCATATTTTATTAGAAAATTTTCAGTAATAAGTTAAGCTGTTTCAAATAAATAACATACATTTCATTTAATAAATAATAATTCTGACCTTCTGTTAAATATACTATCCTTTATAGGCAATCACATAATACAAAAAAATACCGAGAAAATAGAATAGAATGTAATTTTACATGACAAAAACCAATAATAAGTTGTATGCACGCTATATCCCGCACACAGCAGGATAGACAGAGTGAACCTAGTGTCAAGTTTGTTTTTCATTTTCCGCCGAATTCTGGAGGCATTGCGTGCTGAGTGGCGGAACTCAACGCGGCGCTTAACCTCGACACCTCAGCGAAAAAATGAAAATATTAAATAGTTATTTTATTTCCTCAAGTGGGAATCGAACCCACAACCGGTCGCGTTTGAGGTCACATTTTGTACTCGTGCGCCAAGACTGGCCTCAACATGATATGTTATGACGAATTAAAACAATCATTGTGTATTATAACATAATCTTAATAATCGTAGTGACTTTGTGCCCTTATTCAATTAAATTCAATTACGTAATCCAAGGTTTTATTTATAAATAGCAATCCGCTCGCGGCTTCGCCCGCTTGAACTACATGATTATGTTTTATACATTATTATTTTTTACAAAATTAAAGTGCTGTTCCACACTTTTACTTTTTAGAAAACTAAAAAATTTAAATGTAGCGGTATTTGAACTCGCGCCTCTTGGAAACCATCCAAGTTCTGACCAACTAAGCCAAAAAAAAAAATTATATGTATTCTATAAAGTACATGATTATTAATTTACTAATATGCATTACTTTAGTTTTCTAATAAAAAATATTTTGAAAACCATATCTATATTTTATCTATATTGCAAAGCAAAGTTCAGCTAATTCAATTTTAGTTGTTTTTTAAGCCCATTGAAATAAAATAAACAGTAAATATTAAGGGATGCTAATATAAAATTGTGAAAACTGTAATGAATTCGGTTATGCTTTTGAAAGGAGCGCGAATAACAGGGTGGGCAGAGGGAACCTAGGAGCGTAGTGTTAAGACACCTCGTTCTCCATTAATACATTTCCGTTCCCCAATTTCTTTACTTTCCTCATACCGCCGCCGAATTCTTAAGACATTGCGTAGTGACTGGCGAAATTTAACGCTGCGGTTTGCCTCATTGTCAGAGCAAGGAAAATTAATTATTAAGTATTTCATTATTCTGATTAAGATCGAAGCAATAGCCATTGATTGCGTTTATAATCACACACTTGTGCGATTGTGATAGCCTATTTATACTCGTATATAATAGAGTCTCCTCTATTTCTGCAAGTCAAGAACGATCGACATATTTACCAATACTTTTATCCTTCCCTATATTTTTATGTGCAGATAGAATAGGAAAGTCTTTCCTTATAATCTGTCCGGCAGCAGTCATCCTATGTACAGTGATCTGAAGCATTTTCATCATAACTGGGGTTATTGTAGCATTTTTTGTTACTCCTGGACCTGAAAGTAAAGGAAATTAAACAGCTTTAAAAAATAACTTCACGTTTATTCCCGCATATCAGGATTGGCAAGAGGCCTACTGTTTAAGACACTCAAGCACTGAGTGGTTGTGGAACTCAATAGCGTCCTTGTTTTGATATTAAAGCAAGGAAATGAGAATTATTAATTTCCCATAGTGGGAATCGAACCCACAACCATCGCGTTTACAGTCAGACGCTGATTCATATATAACATGAAATGTAAAATATGCGTATAATAAAATTTTTCTGTCATGATGTAGGTATAAAATTTATTATTATTATCTCCATATTTGCAAAGCAGTGGATTCTAGTTCACCTTTACCAAGATAGATTCACGGTACATCCTTCAAAATATGCGCGAATTCTATAAGATGCGCGTTTAAATTCCTTTCACATTACTATTTTTGAAAAATAAATACTCAGCCTAATTTTCCAGATTTCGCATGTTGAGTGACGGAACTCAACGCCACGCTTTTTTTCTGACCATAGGAAGGAAAATGACAATAATAATGCATTACCCTGTGTGCGAATCGAAACTACTATTGTCGTATTAACAATCACACGCCGCCGTGTCACTGTGTCATGTCGGCAATAATACCTCTAGCCGAATAAAAAGCTTCCGTAATCTTAGAAATAATGTTTTCATAAATTCTCAAATAATTAAATCTGATCGAATGCATAGAAAACATTATTAGCCACCTCTGTAAAGGATCCATTTTTAAATTACTTTTAATCTCCTCTTTACCACCCAATTCTAAGAGATTTTTTTAATATTCTATATTTTTTTATTGTTTAAATTGTCTAAATTCTTGAATTGTCTATATTTTCAAACATACAATTACTTAAGTAACGAGGCGTTGAGTTCCGCCACTTAACACACAAGGTCTCGAAAATCACAATAACTTAACACTGAATTCCCCGCTTTGCGGGATACAGCGTGAAGCTAAAAAAATCTTACATTTAAACTTACATTCAGGTATAAGTCCAGCAGGATATCCTATTTCAGGTCGCGGCTCGAAGCTACTGATGCAAGCGGGACCGAGTAGCACCAGCAGTATAGGGATGAGCGTTGTATGCTTTAGAAAAGGCATTTTTCCTATAAAAAGAAAGATAGAA